>CM035118.1:117847740-117947715 GCA_020205555.1 Panax stipuleanatus | reverse complement strand
GTCTGAATTAAAACTCGAGGGCTTCACAGACTCAAGTTTTCAAACGGACCAAGATGACAGTAAATCTGTTTCGGGGTATTTTTTTACCTTGACGGAGGCGCAGTAAGTTGGAAGAGTTCCAAGCAGCAAACAGTTGCTGATTCAGTGACAGAGGCAGAGTATATAGCTGCAAGTGAAGCTACAAAGGAAGCTGTTTGGATGAAGAAGTTCATAACTGAACTTGGTGTGGTTCCTAGCATTGGAGAAGCAATTCCCATTTACTGTGACAACATAGGAGCAGTTGCACAGGCTAAGGAACCGAGGTCTCATCAGAAATCTAAACACGTGTTGCGGCGATTTCATTTGATCAGGGAGATCATTGAAAGAGGAGACGTCACCTTGGAGCGTGTAGACTCTCAAGACAACATTGCAGACCATTTACTAAAGCTTAACACAACAGCAGTTTGATCGTCACTTAGAGAAGATGCGTATGAGATACCATGGCGATTGGCTTTAGTGCAAGTGGGAGATTGATAGTAGTGTGCATACAAGCCAATCATGTATGATGATAAAGCACGTACTTTGTAAACAATCTTATTTATTATTAATGAAATATTCATTTATTAAAGGCATTTAATTATCTACATGTTGCTGTTTTTATAATATGTAAATAACCCAAAGTTTTAAGCAATGCTTTTAGAATCATGATGATGATCATGCTAATGAGATCTAAATTCTTAGAAGTTTTAAAACTTAAATAGTTCCCAATCGTGGGATTACTAAAAAGGGGATTAGTAAATCCGGATAGATTGGTACATATGTTGCTTGCTCATTGGATGAGGATGATTGATCTCATGATCATTTGTGTGGAGACACTAAAGCAAGTATGTAGGTGCTTATTGGAGAATAAGTTCACTGAACATGATTCGCTATGGAATACCTAATGGAGTTTTACTCGCATGTCAATAGGAATTCCTAATGTGATAGTAGTACAAGTGATCCTTGGACTTGAGATCATCATAGTATCTTGTATGTAACAAATTATACTTTGACTTATTCCTTAAGACCTTTTAAGGCATATATAGGGTATGCTTGGGTATAATGAGTTACATATGGAGATAATGAATGATCAATAAAGAATCTACCACCTCTAGTAAAAGAGGAGATATGTCCTATGTGATTCGTTAAATGACAACCCAGGAATCCTTGGCCAAGGTGGAATGAAATTAGAAAGAGGTTTCTAATTTGCATTAATCGGAGTTGTGTGCATTTTCTAATCGAAATACATATAATTAAATAAAATAAGACTTGACAGTAAATTCATGTCTTATATTTAATTGGGACATTGTATGGTGGAAGGATTGAATTGTATGGTAACTATTTACTCACAGGTTCTTTTATGATTAATGTTGAAATCTATATTATCTGGAAAGTCGTTGATCGCTAGGGAGGCTTATCCCTATTGTAGAATAAATATTATTTATTTAAATAGATTATTAGTTTAATTTATTTATTTAAATAAGATTAGAATTGTTCTAATTGATTTATTCACAACCGGTTTAATATAGAGAACCTAAAGGGTCACACCATAAAAGGAAGAATAATTATTTAAGAAGGTAATGGCATAATCGTAATAATGTATTAAGTGTAATTAATTTAATCTATGGTGATAGAATAAATTAAATAGCTTAATGTTTATTATTTAATATTTTAGAAATATTAAATATAAATTAATAAGAGGAGTCTTATTAATATTATTACAATTATTATTATTTTAATTTCTAAATGAGTTTAGTAATTAATTTAATATTTAGTACTCTCATTTATTCCTAATAAGATTAGGAGACAAATTAATTAAATAAATTTAATTAATTATTCCCAATGTGGTGGGAAGCCTAAATTAATTAAAGGAGTTTAATTAATTAAAAGAAATCCCATGTCTAATAGGATTAGAAGGGTTGACCAATATCTATATAAGAGGAGTCTTATAATAGATATCAGTTGATGCAATTCCAATTGTTGGAGAGTACTCCTTTTCTATAGAAGATAGAAAACTAATGTTTAACCAAACACCCTCCTTCTTGATAATTCATCTTCCTTGGTGGATCACCTCTAGAGGCCAAACACTTGGGTGGCTAACGTTGATCAAAGGAAGGAATCTAACCCGGAAATTCAAGGAGATCAAGAAGAACAAGGAGTTGAACTAGTACTTGTGGAAGCTTCGTTCTACAAGGGTATGATTCCATAACTTCTTATTTATCGTTTTAAATTAATAATTTGCATAAAGGATGATCCGGGTAATGGTTTTGTAGAAATTTTTTTAAACTCTGATATATCATGCTTCCGCTAATTTTTGCAATTTGATTGCGTTACGATTTCGTACAAACCCAACAATATAGACGACAGTTGTATATTTAGTGACGGACGAACCGTCGCCCAGTCCGTCGCTAAAGGGGGGTGAGTTGGGTGAGCTTTTAGTTAGGTGAGCCTAAGATCCTTATCGTGTATATATATATGGGGTCCGGCTCTCCAGATAATAAAAGAGAGCGAACCAAAAACGAACCGGCTATAGCGATGGACAAAATCGTCGCTATAGCATAGAAAGTTATAGCCGGTTAATTTTTTGTTCGCTCCCTTGGTTCGCTGGAGAACGTGACCATATATATAGGGTAATGATCCATATCATGTATTTGTTATGCATTCTTATAGGGCATATATCATCTATATATAACATTGAAAAGAAGAAAAAACGGTGAGGATTAGAAATTAAAAATCGACGTCCGCTACTAATAATATCGGACGGTAAAAAAACACATATCATCCACTATTAATAGTAGTAGAAACTAAGCAGAATAAACGTTTGGTTTTTCTAATAATTTTTTAGCGTTTATTTAACTAAACTTTATGATTTATTAACTATGGTTTAAAATTTATTAACAAGGGTTTAAGAATTATTAACCCTAAATCCTAGATAAATCCTAAACATTTATTAGTAAAGTCAAACATTTATTCTGATTCTGATTAGCCCTAAATATTTATTAATAAAGTCAAATTTTTATTGTGTCCGCTACTATTAGTAACAGATTATATGTTTTTTTTTACTGCTCACTACTAATCGTAGCGGACGTTGATTTTCAATTTCTAATTTTAATCATTCATTCTTATTTTTAATGATATAAATGACGTATCATAACAAATACACACTATGGATAATTTCCATCTATATATATATATATTGCACATCATGAGTACTCTCAAGGTATTTGTAAGTCAAACAAGAGTAAAAAGGTTTTCATATCTTATTTAATGAAATGAGAAATTAAATTTCTTATTGAAGATTGCTGTTTCTCATAAAATGAAATCATTAATATGCTTGATATTGATAGTTACCAAACAATACAACTATCAATTCATCCAAAATACTCCCTCGAACTATAAGGTCAATATTATATTTTTAAAAGTAAATTTAAAATATTATTAAATTTAAAATTGACATGATTGTTTTTAAAAAATAAATCTTATAACTAATAATACTTTTTAAGTAATTTATACTATTCATAATTGTATTGATATAAACTAAATAAATTCATATCAATTTTGAATTTAAAAATTTTTAAACTGACTTTTAAAATGTTAATATTAATCTTAAAATTATTATTATATAGAAGCATGCATGTGGGCTGTGCATAAGCCGTTGATATGGCACATAAAGACCTTGAAAGAGCACTACTTGATTGTGTTTTTTGTACATTAATAGTATTTTCAATTATAATATTTTAGATGAGTCTCTGATAGATTAATATAACCCTAAAAGATAGTAGTGAAATAATGAATTAAATTTAGATACGTTATAATTTAATTTTGAAATCTAAATTTAACCTGAGTCGTTAACTCATGTTGGTTGCTTCAACATGGAGTCTAAGTTACTTCCCCCATTCATGTGGCTTGCGTTGCACATTTTAGTATATCTTTATTATCAACGTTACCACGTGTGGCGTATTAGGTTAAAATTTCAAATCGGTCAAGTTTAGCAACTCATAATTACTAATAATTGAAGAGTTCTCTACTCATCAGAAATATCAAATTTTTTTTTTATCAGAGTTAGGGTTTTTCCTGTATTCATGTGGACTAATGGCACACATTTTAGTATTACTTTAGTATCGACAAAAATATAGTACTACTACTAACAGAATGTGCATATATACCATTAACAGAATGCGCATATATGAGAACTTCTTCAATACGAGCAAATGAATAATGAACCGTCATGATAATGCCATGCCCAAATCTAAATAATTTATTTTTAACCATTTATGCACCAGAAAAATTCTTACGAACGAAAAAGTCTCTTAACTGGAGAAAGCAAACTCCCAAGAGATGATAATAAAATTCTCTCAAAAAGAGAAAGAAATTTGTCATATCATGGAGAAAATAAATCGTATAATGAAGATAATAAACTCTACAAAAAAGGAGAAATTATTAGAAAACAAAAAAAGATATCTAGGGGAGGGTCTCTTTAAAATAAAGAAAGCCCCAAATCTAAGATAGAGACTAGAGTTTTTATTTAGAGAAATAGAGAGAAAAGAAGAAGAAAAAGAAGAAGAAGAAGAAGGGAGAACTCCGCCTTCAGTTTTCTTGCTCTAATTTGTAGCTAGCTAGAACCCCCGTTCTGATTCTCAATTTTCTACAATTATTGGGAGAATCAATAGGCATAATCTATAATACTTCCGTATGTCCCATAAAAATTGGCTTTATTTGACTTTTTAAATTAAAATAAATATTTTTAAAATAAAAAATTTATACCATTTATTACAAATATAAAGGGAGGAATTATAACTATATAAAACTATATCAAATTTACTACTAATTTCAATTGATCATGAGTTCAAAATTTTAAACAAACAAATTTAATTCTTAATTCTAAAAATAATTAATTTGAGTTGAAAAATTAAATTAAGCCAGTTTTCATGGGAATTAGTAATTAATCTGTGGGCTGACCAAGAAATAAAATAATTGAGTACAACTTGTTTTCAAGCTGACTTTTTTGCTTGGTTGTTTTCAAGCTGACTTTTTTGCTTCTACACCTTTGTTTGGTAAAACCTTTAGAAAATCATGGTTTGCTTAGAATATTTTGAGATTATTAAATAAATTTAGCATTGTGCTTTTAAGCTGTCGAGAATGTTTGGTATGATATATTTAATTTATGTCTCCTAAAATTACACCTTCTATTTGATTTCCTTCATAGACATGCTTAGGAATTCTTTTTAAATCCAAGGAGTGAAGCTTTCTTAGCTGTCATGAAATCTTACTACGAATAATTATTTAACATAACTGAAATGGAGACTAAATTACTTAACAGAACATCTATATTAGGGTCATATTTGGCTCCTAAGCGACGAAAAAGCTAACATGCAATGGCGCTAATAGACTAGCACCATCTTCTTTATTTAATTTTCAGTACGAAAGAAATTCAAATATCAATCATGTCTCGCATTTTGTCTTATCTCATATATTATTGTCAAGTAATATTTTTTTATTAAAATTAACAAAAAAATATGTAAATAAATTACATTTGACATCGAACAAAATATGAAATAATACAAGGGATGTAGAAGACTTCGATTCCTACATAAGACAAACTACTCTATATAGGACAAAAAGGGAGGTGAGGGATGCATTAGGTTTGTAATATACGTGAGAATATATATAATCAAATTGCATAATTAGAACGGAAGCCCGATAAAATCAAAATTTAAATTTTTTTCTTACAAACCATCGTCATGATTATTTTTGTGCTCAATTATCATTTAAACGAAAGAGATAAAGAATCAGAATCATACTCTCGTAGAATCGTGCTTCCTCAAGTACGAGTTTAACTTCAAATTCTTCGCGTTCTTCTTGAATTCCACCGATTAGATGTCTTCTTTTGATCAATGCAAGTCACACAAGTGTTTGGCCTCTAGAGGTGATCCACCAAAGAATAATATCTATTCAAGAATATGGGTGTATGGAAAAACCCTAGTTTTCTCTCTCCAGAGAATATGTCAATACTCTCCCAACTATTGAAAGTGTGTATAACTGTGTCACCCCAAACCATAATAAGACTTCTCTTATTTATAGATATAGGCAACCCTCCTAAACTATTTAGGAAAAGAGATTTATTTATTAAACTCTTTTAATTAATTAAACTCATAATCCAACTAGGAATTTATGAGAGTACTCTTATTAATTAATTTCTAAACTGTTAGGAATATACATGAGAATGTTATTCCTATTTATTTAAGATTTGATTATGAACTTGATGAATGAATATGCAAATATGTCTGCATTGATGAAAGCTGTAAAGTCCTTAATAGATGATTGACATATGTACAAAAGGACTTTGACTGAAAAGATCAACTGTGTTAGGTTGATCCTACATAAATGAATAGCTTTGTGAAGTCCTTCAAAAGATTACAATGTACAAAGACTATGAATAGAAAGATCAAGCTTGTTATGTTGATCTTATACATTGTAATAGATAGGCCAGCCTGATCGTCGAGCACTGCACCAGCCTTCGTAGTCTGCCAGGAGAGACAAGGAAGAATCAGAGTCTATCAAGGCAGAACCGTAGTTTGTAAAGATAGCCACTCTCGAAAATTGTAGTCTGCCTAGAAGAGTCAAGGCAGAATCGTGGTGTGTTGAGGAAAACTTTCTCGAAGCCGTAGTCTGTCGAGAAAGCTAAGTTCAGAATCGTGGAGACCGCCTGTCGAGACAAGTCAAATATCGTAGTCCTCACTCGAAGTCGTGGAGCCTGCAGATCATATCAGAGGCAGAAGTCGTAATCGGGCAGATCAGTCAAGAGACTGCAGTTGTTAAGGCAGAAATTGTAGTCTGTCATATGATCTGATCTCAGAGTCGTAGTGTCTGCAGAAGCCAAAGTCAGATCGTAGTCTGCAGAAGCCAGAGCCAGATAGTTTTCTGCAGAACTGAGGCCAAAACATAATCAGTCAAGTGCTCACAAATGCCAAGGAAGAATCGTAGAGCACTCCACGATTCTCATCAACTGAGCACTACTGAAGTATACAAAGATAGTAGTCTATGGTAAAAGTAGTAAAGGTTCAGAATGCAATATACGTGAAGGATACCAAAAAGCATTCTCTACAGGGCCTGCAAGCAATCAGAAGATAGAAACACCAACTCTATCAGCATGACAGACTGACTGAGAAGTGAAGCCATTCAGAAGAAGTCTTCTACAAGCGATCTTTAGAAGACAATAAATGAAGTGACTGTCAAAAGGAAGACAACGATTGCAGTGTCTGTCAAACCAATAAAAGACAATAATCGTAGTGGTGACTACGATCGTGGTGTTTGCCAAACGAGCAGCAAAAACTGATGTAGCTCATGCAGAGATAATTGGCCAACCTATAGAGAACAAACGAAAAGGATTGTCTATGCTCAGCCTCACCATTAAGAGTGAACGAGAGATCACAAAGAAGAATGTTGAGAGAGCTGAACACGACTAATCAGAAGTCTTGCAAACCTGAAGGGCCAAAGCAGTCTGTCAAGTTATTTGTTCTGATACGAGTCAAGGCAAGCAGAATCGTTGAAGCACTGCAAGAGTGAAAAACGAGAGGTTCTGCATTGTCAAATCCAAAGAACACTCTCAGAATCGTAGTGTTGTCAAAACCAGTCAACGAGAAACGATCAACAGGCAAACTACGATCAAGATCATAGACGTCTGCATTAGAATCGTGGAGTTCGGTCGTCTGATTATTGAGTCTCAGCAATGTCTCAATATAAAGACTGAAAATCGAACGTTGCTGATTGAGAGCATCGATGCAGTCAGTCAACTCCTTTGGTTCGGATCGAGAAAATAAAAAGGAGTAGTAAAGGTGACTACCAGCCTGACTTGTGAATGTGACATCTCAGAGGTGGGAGGTGAAGTAGTAGACTGCTGTGTTAGGAAAGTCAAAAAGGTGATGGCACATCTAGTCAGCAGTTTGCACCAAATAACTCAGAATCTTTGAAGCAATTCAAATAGCTTCCAACGGCTATATTCCAACGGGAAGCTGATGGAGGAGTATATAACAGCTGAAGCTTCAAAGGTGAAGAGTTGTTGACTCTACGAGAGTTCTACAGACCCTAACAGAATATGTCTCAGTGGCAGTGAGACTACCAGAGTAGAAGTGAAGCGGATATGATGAAGAGCTTTAACTGAAAAAGGCTTCACTCAACACCAAGGAGAATGCCAACAACAATGACATCTGAGTTGAGAGCCGAAAAGGCCAAGAAGACAAGAGATAGAGTGGCAGACTAGAAAACAGATCTCCAGAGCCACTCTACGATTCACCATGGACAACCTGAGCTGAAGAAAGTAGTTGCAGAGCAGAATCTGCACACAAGTCAACCAGTGTTCAAAGGATGCTAAGTACCAGAAGAAGTTTAACTAAAGTGCAAAGACTTAGCAGATCCTCAATGGTGATAATGTTCAATGCTGATATCTGATGAAGTCAAGCATCAACAACAAAGATCAGCTGCACCTAAGGAGAAGCGATAGACTACTAAGTACTCAAAGATGTCGAGCTTCATGAACATCGTAGCAGTCCATCAATAGTGATCCAGTCTCGATGCAGAATGCCAGAAGATCACACCAAGCAGCTAAGTTTCAGAAGATGAACAAGCTTAATGTCATCTTAGAAGCTCAGCACCAACAACAACAAATCAACAAATAACCAGGGTCTGAGGGATCCTTATCTTCGTGACTAAATTAAAGTCAAGTCTTCTAGGCTTACTGAGTACCGGAGGGTACAAGAGATTCTAAGTCTGCTGGGCTTAGTCTACAGTTCCAAGTCTGCTGGGCTTGAAGAGTTCTTAATGAACTAGAGTTCCAAGGCTGCTGGCCTTGAAGGAATCTTAGTGATTCAAGAGTTACTTTTTCCTTAGTGGAATTCTTGTTTGTTGAAGCAGAAGAGTGGATTAGGAGCTTGAGTCTCTTAACCACTTAAAATCCCTTGTGTCATTTACTTTATGACATTTACATTATGCACTATAACTGTTATAACTGATATAACCACTTACACCTAAACTAACATTAGAACTATGTTTAACAAGATATCTTTAAAGGGGATCTTTAACTTATTCCGTTGTGCATGAACTGATTCTTATGTTTGTCATATGCTAATTACTTAGCAATTCAAAAGAAATGGAAAAAACTTTTAAATTAAAAAGGATATATTCAACCCCTCCTTCTAGATCTATTGTGTGCCCGCTGGGAACTAACATAAAACACTTAGAAATTAAATAATAATAATAATAATAATAATAATAATAATAATAATAATAGTAATAATATTAATAAGACTCCTCTTATTAATTTATATTTAATATTTCAAAATATTAAATAATAAATATTAAGCTATTTAATTTATTCTATGACCATATCATCAATTAAATATACTTAACATATTATTACGCATATGCCATTTACTTCTTAAATAGTTTTTTTTGCGGTGTTACCCTTTAGGTTCTCCATATTAAACCGGTTATGAATAAATAAATTAGAACAATTCTAATTTTATTTAAAAAATTAAATTAAACTATTTAATTCATTTAAATAAATAATATTTATTCTACAATAAGGGTAAGCCCCCTTAGCGATCAACGACTTTCTAGATAATATAAATTTCAACATTAATCATAAAAGGATCTTTCAGTGAATAGTTACCGTATAATTCAATCATTCTGCCATGCAATGTCTCAATCAAATATAAGACATGAAATAACTGTCAAGTTTTATTTTATTTGATTATATGCATTTCGATTCTCAAATGCACAACTCTAAATAATGCAAATTAGAAACACCTTTCTAATTTAATTCTGCTTTTGCCAAAGAATACTGAGTTGTCATTCATTGAATCTGTTAGAGTCTACATGTTTAATTTGATGACGAATGAACTTAATGTATATTTGTACCAGTATGATTTGTACAGTCCTTATAAAGAATTGATCAATTATACAATGACTTAGAATAAAAATATCAAATAATGCTAGGTTGATCTTAAAAGAAGCTGAGTTGATGTATAGTTAATAAGATGATGTAAGATCGTAAGGAAACCCTGTTACTCAAAGCTCAAGATCACGAAAATAGCACAATATCACACATACATCAAGAGGATCACTGAACTAACTTAAAGTAACCAAAACTCTTTTATTCGTAAAGTCACTTCAGATCGTCAAGTGAATAAGTGATCCTCCCAGCCAACTGAACGATCGTTGATAAAGACTCGATCGTAGAGCAGTCAAGTCTGACAAATTGACTGACAATTGGAGCGTTGCAAGTTGAAGGTCCCAATGCACTCTCAAAATATCCTTGGCGAAAATCGAAGATCAGAGTATGTGTCTATCAGCTAGTTGGTGACAGTGACACGTCAAGAGTGTTAGGTGAGAAAGCAGACTGATGTGACAGGCAATGAAAAAGGAACTGTCTCCAAGGTTTAAAATGTCAACATCAAACTTCCTAGTACATTTGAGCATAAATTGCACAAACGGGCATTTTGCAACAGGAAAATTTCTTAGCAGAGTATAAAGGGCTACAAGGATTCAACTTTGAAGGTGCAGAACATTGATCAAAAAGCCAGAAACTCTGCCAAAGTCAAAGAACAAACTCAACGATCCAATATACAAAGTTCGAGTTGCTAAGTACCTGCAAAGAAAAGTTTAATGCAAACTTAGCAACACCTCATACAAACATAAATCATCAGAGCATCTAAGGATAAGAGTGTCCTTGTCTTTGTGACTAAATATCCAAGTTTGCGGGGCTTGAAGAGGGAAAAAATGTCCTAGTCAAGTGTGACTAAATATCCAAGTCTGCTGGGCTTGAAGAGGGCAAAGTGTCCTTGTCTGTGTGACTAAATTCTAGTGGATTTTCTACTCAAGTAGTAGAAGAGTGGAGTAGGAGTTATTCAATCTTTGAACCACTTTAAATTGCATGTGTCTTTACTTACTGCTTTTATCATTTGATTGCTTGATTATTATTCTTTACTACTTATATCTGGAACTAATATTTATATCAGATCTTAAAGGGGTTTTGCAAAAGAACATATTTCGCTGTGCTTTTAACAATAATTTTATTAATCAGTTGATAATTTTTTTTAAAAGATCTATTGAACAGATAGAGATGAACACACCATTCCAACGGCAAGAGGAGGAGGATATACTTTCGAACCCGACACATCCACTGCACGATCCTTTGAGCCGTAGTTCAGGGATTGGATTACAAAGGGAGCGGGAATGCTTTGAAGCTCTTCTATCCCTGCTATTCCCGGGTTGGTCGATAATTCATCAACTATTGGGTAAACATAGATTGTAGAGAGAGAGTTTAAGCAGCATTACTAGAAGAAGGAGTTGATAAGGTTTTTAAACTTAGGGGGCTTTATGATCGGAGAAAGAGAAGGGGCGTGGTTGGTGTGTCACTGGGTCGGTGGAGGAACCCGTAGGAAAGAGGACGAACCGTCAAATTCACATCAGAAATCGCCAACATGAACACAAATGAAATCTTAAATTGCGTATAGAAACAAAACAAACCACTTCTATTCTCAGAGCTGAGAGAATGACTTGTTGGTCCCTTTCGTCTAGTGGTTAGGACATCGTCTTTTTATGTCGAAGACACAGGTTCGATTCTTGTAAGAGACCCGAAGTAGTGTCACTTGCCTCAACAAAGTGGTATCAGTCCAGGTTCTCACGAACACAAAGCTTACACTTTGAGTAGATCCTTGACACAAAACAAAAATGGTTCTGAGCTTGGTGGTGGAAGTAAGCTACCTCTTCTTATTAGAGACAAATTTGCTAACTAGAAAGTACATATGCAGGCATACATGGATGCTATTGATGATGATAGGTTTCGAGCTGTTTTCACTAGTCCATTCATTCCTATAAAGCTAGCTCCTACGACGGATGATCCTAACAAGGAAGTTGTAAAAATATGAGAAGAATGGACAGAAAATGAGAAGAGAAATATGCTGATAGACAAAAAGGCCAAGAATATTCTATTAATGGATTTGGAGGATGAACTTTTTGAAAATGTTGTAAACTGCACCACGGCCAAGGAAGTATGGGAGGCACTACTGGTGATATATGAGGGAACAGAAGAGGTCAGAGAAAATAAGCAATCTCTTCTGACTCAACAGTACGAGATGTTCACTCATGTTCCTAGGTGAAAAATTACAGCAACATATGAAAGATTCACTATCCTCTTAAATGCTCTAAAGTCATATGGAAAGGTGTATCCAAACAAAGATCTGAATATCAAATTCATACGAGCCCTACTAAGCTAGTGGGATGCCAAGACCACGACAGTTCGAGAATCAAAGAATTTACATGAAATAACTGTGCAGAAGCTTTATGGTAATCTTCTTACCAATGAGTTGGAGCTAAATCAAAGAGCAGAAACTCTATTTGAGAATAAAAGAAAAGACAAAGGCATTGCTCTCAAAGCCTTTGAAGGAATGTTCAAAATTTCGATCGAAGCCGAAGAGGATGATCAAGAAGGCTTGGATGGTGATGATGATGATGATGCACTGCTTGCTAGAAGACTGAGAAAATTTATGAGAAAAGGTAGCAACTGGAGACCAAGAAGAAATTTCAACAAAGGAAGCAGTAGAAGAGAACAAGAAAAGGGCTTGTGCTTCAACTGCAAGAAGCTTGGTCACTTTATAGTAGAATACACCAAACTTCTACGAGAGGATCTCAAAAATCACAATCCGAAGCATGACAAGAAGAAAGAACACAAAAACTATAAGAAGTCTCACAAGAAAGAGAGAGGTCTAGTAGCTGATAGCTCTTGGAGAGACTCAGATGATGACTCCAGCTCAGAATCAAGCGATAATGAAGAACCAAAAGTAGTCAACCCCTGTCTGATTGCCATAGAAGGAAAGTTCAACTCAACCACTGATCATCAAGAAATTGATATCAATGAGGTATTTGACTTTAACTCTCCTAATGTTGACATGAATGATCTTAGATCTTCTTTGCATGATATTACATCTGAATTGCATAGATATATGAAACTATTTAGGGTTCTATCAAAGGATTATTCGTTTCTTCAAGAGGAGAAAGAGAAAGTGCAAGTAGAATTGGAAACCTATCTACGAAGCACTATCTCTCTATCTGACCTTGAAATAGAGAATAAAAATTTGAGAAAGATAAATGAGACAAATACTATGAGAGGATCTATTCTGAACTCTAAAATGAAGGAATTGAAAAAGACGATCTGTATGTGGAATCAATCTTCCTCATCTATGAACTCGTTGATCACAAGTCAAAGAATGGTTTCTGATAGATCGGGATTAGGATTTGATGGTTTGTCCTCCTCAAATCTTGGTATGGAAAAATATATGGAAACAAACAAGAACAATGTTTCTTCCTCCAATTGAGACATTGTGTTTGTGAGATCCAAAGAAGTAACTGAACTAAGTATTTCTTGTCTACCAATTTCTGCTGACCAAGTTGTTGTTCCAAAAGAATACATGTTACATATTGGTTTGGGTTTTGTGAAATCGCAAAGTAAGATTAAGTCCATGACTATGTCTAGAAAAGTTGTAGATATTAGAAATAACTCTACTGGTAAATCTGGAAACAATCGTAGAATTTGATCTTACTTTACGAAATTCCAAAATTATAAAACTGGCTGGAGGTAGAAAGTCAATCAGAAAGAAAAATATATCAACCATATAAGGTTCAACTGAGAAAAAATCCATACACACAACACACAAATGGTGATGCATCTCACAAATATAGACATAAATCTGTTGATTACTGAAATGCATATCATCAACCCAAATTAAGGCAAATCTGGGTTCCCAAGACAACTGACACTGAAGGACCCAAAAGAGGATGGGTGCTAAAATAAACAATAATTATGCATATAGGTACCAAGTCAAACTAAATCTGTTTGGTATCTTGATAGTGGGTGTTCAAGGCGCATGACTGACAACAAGGCTCTTCTAAAAGATTTTAAAGATAAAGATGGTCCAGCTGTTATCTTTAGAGATAACAACTCTGGTAAAACTAAAGGATATGGCACGATTGGAAAAGGAGTTATTTCGTTCAGCAAAGTAGCCTACGTGGATGGACTAAAACACAATCTGCTAAGCATAAGCCAGCTGTATGACAAGGGTCATCAAATCATCTTCCTCAATAACAAATGTCAAGTTCGAGATCTGGAAACTTACTCTATCAAGCTAATCGGATCTAGAGAAGGAAATGTTTATGTGATGAATCTCTCTGAAGCAAGTTCCTCAGTATCAGCCTATTTCTTCTCAAAAGCTTAAGAAAACATAAGATGGTTATGGCACAAAAGACTATCTCATCTAAATTTCAAGAACATATCAAAGCTTGTATCAAAGGATCTAGTAGAGGTCTACCCAAACTAAACTTCATCAAGGAAAGACCTTGCAAAGCTTGTCAACTAGGAAAACAGACCAAGAGCTCATGCAAAAGCAAGATGACTAACTCAAATGAAAAGCCGCTACAACTTCTTCATATGGATCTCTTTGGGCCTATTCCAATAACTAGTCTTGGAGAAAAAAGATACTCACTGGTAATAGTAGACGACTATACCAGGTTTATATAGGTATTTTTTTAATTTCAAAGGACGATATAAGTAATCAACTAATCAGATTCTTTAATGTAGTGATGAATGAAAAAGGTGAAAAGATAAAAGCTATAAGGAGTGATCATGGCAGGGAGTTTGACTATTCTTAAGTAAATTAGTTATGTGAAAAAAATGGTATTCAACACAATTTCTCAGCACCTTGAACTCCATAACAAAATAGAGTAGATGAAAGGAAGAACAAAACTTTGATTGAAGTAGGAAGAACTCTTTTAGCTGCAGCTTGACTATCAGAGTACTTCTGGGCTAAAGTTGCAAGCACTGCTTACTATACTCAGAATAGATCATTGATCCACTCCACGATCAAAAAGACGCCCTACAAGCTATGTAAAGGAAGAAAGTCAAACATCATCTACTTTTGTGCCTTTGGTTGTGCATGCTACATTCTCAACAATGGCAAAAGATATCTGACCAAATTTCAGCCTAAGTCAGAGGAAAGAATCTTTTTTGGATACTCTATGCATGGAAAGTAAAGCCTATAGATTTTTCAACAAGAATACTCTGATAGTAGAAATATCTATCCATATCACATTTGATGAAGGTGAACCAAGCAAGATAACTTAAATTGAAAAGGTCGTCAAATTGGAATCTCAAACTGCACAGAATCCTATGATCAATGAAGATGTACCAGATCCTACGATCGTAGTACCAGATAAAGAAATCGTAGAGTCACAAAATCTAGACACTGAACCTCTACGAACCAATAAAGATGTAGAACAAGATCAAAATCTTAAAGAACTTTGACAAGAGGGCACAAGGACTGAAATTCCATTTGGATCAAGATGGGTAAGAGATCACACTCAACATCTAATAATTGGAAATCCAAGTGCACGTGTAAGAACCAGATGATCATCCACTCAGAATGAATGCTTCTATCTAAGCTTTCTCTCCCAGACTGAGCCAAAGAAAATTGAAGAAGCCTTAGAAGACTCAAGCTGGATTGAGGCTATACAAGAAGAGCTAAATCAATTTGAAAGAAACAAAGTTTGGAAGCTGGTTCCAAGGCCAAAAAACTATCCAATTGTTGTCACAAAATAGGTCTTTAGAAACAAGATAGATGAATTTGGTGTGATAACAAGGAACAAGGCAAGGCTGGTAGCAAAAGGATATTCACAGGAAGAAGGAATTGACTATGATGAAAATTTTGCACCTATTACAAGACTAGAAGAAATCAGGATGTTTCTGGCATATGCAGCCTTCATGAAATTTAAAGTTTTTCAAATGAATTTCAAAAGTGCATTTCTCAATGGTGAACTTCAAGAAGAAGTCTATGTCGAACAACCACCAGGTTTTATCAATCATACTTTTCCAAAGTATGTCTTTAGACTTGATAAAGCACTATATGGTTTGAAGCAAGCACCTAGAGCATGGTATGAAACACTAACTAATTATCTTGTTAAACATGGATTTACCAGAGGAAGATTTGATACAACTCTTTTTCTTAGGAAGCATAAGAATAAAATTCTTTTAGTTCAGATATATGCTGATGATATCATATTTGGCTCTACTGATAAAAAATATTGTGAGAGATTTGCTAAGTTAATGCAGAACAAATTTGAAATGAGTATGATAGGTGAGCTAAACTTCTTCCTTGGACTTCAAGTCAAGTAACCTGAAGAAGGAATTTTTATCAATCAAGCCAAGTATATCAAAAACCTTCTTAAGAAGTATGGCTTAGAATCTGCTACTCCCATGAAAACTCCAATGGCATCTGCTACCAAACTTGACAAGGATGGAAAAAGGTAAAAGTATTGATATCACTAAATACAGAGGTATGATTGGATCTCTCTTATATCTAACTGCTAGTAGACCAAATATTATGTTCTCAACCTGCATTTGTGCTAGGTTTCAAGCTAATCCTAAGGAATCTCATCTAATAGTTGTTAAAATAATTTTTAGATATCTCAAAGGTACTCCTTAATTGGGCTTGTGGTACCCCAGGGAGTCTACCTTTGATCTGATAAGATATTCAGATGCAGACTTTGCAGGGTGAAATATTGACAGGAAAAGCACTAGTGGGACATGTCAATTGCTAGGAAATAGACTTGTATCCTGGTTCAGCAAGAAGTAGAACTCTGTATCAACCTCTACTGCTGAAGTCGAATATATTGTAGCTGGTAGTTATTGTGCTCAAATCTTATGGATGAAAATTCAGCTCGCTGATTATGGGTTTGATTTCAAGTCTATCCCTATATTTTGTGATAATAATAATGTAATCTCAATTACTCATAATCCTGTCATGCATTCTAGAACTAAACATATAGATATCAGATATCATTTTATTAGAGATCATTTGCAAAATAGAGATATCTCTTTGCATTTCATTCCAACTGATGATCAGCTAGCAGATGTATTTACTAAGCCTCTAGACGAATCTAGATTTAACAAGCTAATAAGTGAGTTAGGTATGCTAAATTTGCATCCATAATATCATGTTTCTAGATGTCTTTGCTTAGTGCATGAAAAGAGAATCGTAAAGTTATAGACAATCGTAGTAGGCGTGTGTTGCTCACGATTAAGCGAGCAAGTGAACGATAAAGATACTACCTACTAACTGCAGCACAGCAGAACTGAAACGACGTGTAGAGTATCATGTCATGGCATGTGCCCACTCAACCCAATTAAGAGGGAAGTTACATGAAATAATTTCAAATTCATTTCTAACCTTTACTCTCCCACTTTGAAATCTAAAGCTCAAAACTCTTTCAAAGCTCTAAAAATTTTCTTATTCTCAAAATTCCTAGAAAACTTAATCGTTTGAGTGAAATTTTTAGAAACATTGAAATCAAATGGCAAACTTCCACATCGTAACTGGCATTCAGCTTTGCTCTGATCAGTTTGTTACTTAAGATACGAAGATCATAGATATTATGAAGCTCATTGACAACGCCGGGTTCTCTGAGTGTTTGAATTCCAACACCAAAATCTACTCAGATTTCATCAGGGAATTCAATATAAATGCTGAATACAAGGAGGGTGTGCTAACAACTAAAGTCAAGGGAGTCATACTACAAATGGGATCTACCGAAATCAATAAATGTCTGGGTTTTCAAAACAAAGGTCTCACTTCGTTGGATAAAGTGGACTTTAGTGAAGGAATGAAGCTAATGGATCACAAGTAGAACCCTCAATTGAAAGGGCTGAAGAAAAAGGAATTTCCTCAAGAGTATAAGTTCCTTGCTGAAATCGTGAGCAAGTATATCATCTGCAAATATACTACTCATGACTCGATAAGTGAACTTCAATTAAAATTCATGACAACAATTGTTTAGTCGAAGAAAATAAATTTTAGTGTAATATTTGTGACTTGGTTAGGTAAATGGGTTAAAGATTTTGAAAAATCAAAAGTGTCAGAGAAGCAAGCTCCCAAAATGTTTCATGGAAGATCGGTGAGATTATTTTGAAGAAGAGTCTGCAAAATAGAATTACAGATGATGAAGTGAAAGTCCAAGTTATCTGAAGGTGGAACTGAAAGAACTACGAGTGAAGTACAGAAGCTAGTCAAAGCAAAAGGAAAAAGAAAGGTTGTTATCATTGAAGAAGATCAAAAACTTGTTGATCGATTACACAATCAATATATGCGTGTAAGTATACGCGGTCAACAAGTAATAAATTATAAGTAGAGTATTGTTCTCACGAAGAATTATTTAATAATAATTACCAAGTACTAACTCATAATCAAATTAATGTTATTTAAACAGTTCGATAACAATTGTTGAATTTTTAAAATAAAGAATAAAATAACTAATCACTAACTACCAAGAATTGAATTCAGATAAAAAGTCTTAAGATTACAACTTCCCTTGATGATTCACTCCAATGTCAATATTTCTTGTTGAATTATATCAGTTAATAAGGATTGTTAACCAAGAACTCATTAGGATTTATAAACACCTTCCGATGATTTATAAACAACTCTCCCTAATTCCAATAAATTAGAATTAGAAAGATCACTCTAATTAATCAACCCACTATATTCCTATGTGAATTGAAATTAATAAAAATTTCACGCACAAGTTCTCTTTTATATCATATAAGGCATATAGGTATATTTCTATCCTATACACAAATTACAAATTACATCTCATGCAGAAATCATAATCTTATGCTATTATATCTAGGTCTAAACCTATAATCCATCTTCCAATTTCGTATAGATTACCACGCTAATTGTTGATCAAACAATTAATCAATTGAACGCAAAATATAATAGACAATCCCAAATAATCAATAATAATAAATAATAAGTAAGTCAATTAAAGCTACTCATCAAGTTCCATTGCAATCTTAGATAGAATTTAGTTCATAACTGAATTAAAAACAATAATCCACAAGTAAACCATCATCCAAGAATTGCAAAATGAAAAGATAAAAGAAGAAAGGAAAAACTCTTTTGAAGCAATCCTTGAACTCCTTCTTAGCCTTGTATCTTGATCTTCCTTCGTGATAAGCCTCCTTGCTTCAAGCCTCCAATCCTTCTTCAATTCTAGGGTTAGCAAAAAGTATCCATGATCTCAAGTTGTAAATATTGACTAGGTTGTAAGTCTCTAATTCGCTTCTATTCTATGCCTCACATCATGTATTTATAGGTTACAAGTCAAATCCCTAGCTTAGGATGAAACCCAACCCAATTTGGAGTCGAAAATATGTCAAAAATTGATCTGGCCCGAACAACTTATTATTTTTTTATCTTTTGGAGAAAGTTAATATATATTATTTTAGTCACATAATATTTTTCCTGCAATTTTCCAATTTTGTTTCCTATTTTTAAATAGGATAAAACAGTCCAAAATGGCTACATTTATTAAAAATTATCCTTTTGTCCAAAACTTACGAAATTTATACAGCAAGCTCATGTTATTATAAACTAACTCATGTAAAAACGTCACAGTTTTATGGGCTATACAAACTAAGTTATTACAGTTTACTTTTAAAATAAATATTTCTTGTAAAAGCCATAACTTCACTTATGGACATCCAAAAATTCACATATTTGGACAGGACCTAATTAACTTGATATACCATAACACCAAAAAAGATCAGAATTTTATAGGATCAAAAGTGGTCGAAACAACCCTCTTTACAAACTGGCCAGAACAGTTTTTATTTTTGCACTTTTATTACCCGGCTGGACTGTTTTGGGAAAAAATGATGTCACAGTTTGCTCATTTAATATTTTTGAGTGCTACCACTTGAGTTTAACAGATAATTCATGGATCTAACACACCAATTTTACGGATAACAAAAATAATTTTTAGATTTCAAATGGTAGTGGTGCAAAGTATGCTAAAATTAGGATTTTCTAACCCTAAAACAGTTTTTCATCCTTTTGATTTCTAAGTTAATTAACACATAAAATGATAAGATCTAAGAATGAAACAACATTAAACATGTAGATCTATTAATCTAGAGTTTAAAATCATAAACTCATTATTTTGACAAAAACAACCACAATAAAACACATAAACTAATTACTAGGGTTTGAGTTTATACCTAGTTATTTGGACAAATCTTCTTCCCCTTCCAAAGTAACTTAAAAGTTTGATGGCATGAAGGATTTCTTCTCTTCTCCTCCTTGAATAACCGACCCCCCCCCCCTCTCTATTTCTATTTTTGTTCTAAGCTTTTTGGGAAAATAGAAATGAAATAAACTTTTATTAACAAATGAATTGGGGGTATTTATAGTCAGTGAAATTGTATAAATATAACACTTATATATCTATACAAATCTTCCGATATCTCATCATTTCTTGATTTGGAAGATTTTTATTTAATGAGCTAGGTAGGCTAGTGTAAGGTTTATATATAGCGTAATCATGTAATCAAATCACATAAAAGGTGCAGAAGCGCGATAAAACAGAATTTAAAATTTTTCATAAAAACCATCACCATGATCATACTTTGTGAATAATTATCAATCAATAGAAAAGAGATGGAGATTAGATTCATACCCTCGTAGAAACTAGCTTCCTTAGGTACGAGTTCAACTCCAATTCTTTTTTGCGTTCAACTTGAATCCACCGAGTTGATTCCTTCCTTTGATCAATGTTAGCCACTCAAGTGTCTGGCCTCTAGAGGTGATCCACAAAAAAAAGAGAATAAGAATTCAAGAAGAAAGGTGTTTGGCTAAACCCTAATTTCCTTCTCTCTGGAAAAATGAGTGTTCTCCCAACTCTTAGAATTAAATGTCTAACCTTGTTCCATAATAAGACTTTCTTATTTATATATGTATGCAACCCTACTAAATAATTTAGGATTAGGGTTTCATATTAATTAATTAAATCCTTTTAATTAATTAGACTTCCCAATCTTATTAGGAATAATTAATTAAACTCTTTTAATTAATTAGCCTCCTAATCTTATTAGGAATATATATGAGAGAGTATCTTATTAATTAATTTCCAAACTCTTTTGGTAAATAAATAATAATAATAATAATAATAGTAATAATAATAATAAGACTCCTCTTATTAATTTATACTTATTATTTCTAAAATATTAAATAATAAATATTAAGCTATTTAATTTATTCTATCACCATAGATTAAATTAAATATACTTAACTTATTATTACGATTATGTCATTTGCTTCTTTAATAAATATTCTTCCTTTTATGGTGTGACCCTTTAGGTTCTCCATATTAAACCGGTTGTGAATAAATCAATTACAATAATTCTAATCTTATTTAAATAAATAAATTAAACTAATAATTCATTTAAATAAATAATATTTATTCTATAATAAGGATAAGCCACCTTAGCGATCAACGACTTTTCAGATAATATAGATTTCAACATTAATCATAAAAGAACCTTTGAGTAAAATTCAATCCTTCCACCATACAATGTCCCAATTAAATATAAGACATAGAATTAATGTCAAGTCTTATTTTATTTAATTATATGTATTTCTATTCCAAAATGCACAACTCCAAATAATGCAAATTAGAAACTCCTTTCTAATTTCATTCCACATTGGCCAAGGATTCCTAGGTTGTCATTTATCGAATCTCATAGGACATATCTCTTCTTTTACTTGAAGTGGTAGATTCTTTATTGATAATTCATTATCTCCATATATAATTTATTACACCCAATCATACCCTTTGATATACCCTAAGGGTCTTAAGGGACATGTCAAAGTATAATTCATCATACACAAGATACTATGATGATCTCAATTTTAAGGATCACTTGCACTACTATCACATTAGAAATTTCTATAAACAGGCAAGTAAAACTCCATTAGGTATTCCTTAGCGAGCCACGTTCAGTGAATTTATTCTCCAATAAGCACCTACATACTTGCTTTAGTGTCTCCACACAAATGATCATAAGATCAATCATCCTCATCCAATGAGCAAACAACGTATGTACTAATCTATCCGGATTCACTAATTTCCTTTTTAGTAATCCAACGATTGGGAACAATTTTATTTTTTAAGCTATCTAAGAATTTAGATCTCATTAGCATGATCATCATCATGATTCTAAAAGCCTTGCTTAAAACTATGGGTTTATCACATATTATAAAAACAGCACCATGTAGATAAATAAATGCCTTTAATTAAATAATACTTTTATTAATAAATGAATAAGATTGTTACAAAGTATATGATGTATCATCAAACATGATTGGCTTGTATGCATACTACTTTCAATCTCCCACTTGCGCTAAACCAAACGTCATGTTATCTCATACCCTTCTTCTTTAAGTGACGATCATCCTGATGTTGGATAGCTTCAGTAAATGGCTATTCAATGTCATTATTGAGAGTTCACTATCTCGATAGTGACCTCTCCTCTTTCAATGATTTCTTTAATCAAATGAAAGTGCCGCAACACATGTTTGGATCATACCCTTCTTCTCTAAGTGAAGATCATCATGTTGTTGGATAGCTTCAGTAAATGGATATGCAATGTCATTTTTGAGAGTTCACTATCTCTATAGTGACTTCTCCTCTTTCAATGATTTCTTTAATCAAATGAAAGTGCCGCAACACATGTTTGGATCCAAGATGAGACTTAGGAACTATTCATAGTTATGTAATGAACTTTTCATCCAAAACATCAACTTGCAGCTTCATTTACAGCTATATAGTTTGTCTTTGTCACTAAACCAACAACTCTTTGATGTTTGGAACCTTTCCAATTCACTACACGACCGTTCAAGAAAATGCTTCACCCTAAAGTGGATTTATTGTCTTCTTGGTCAGTCTGAAAAACTTGAGTCTTTTAGTCCTCTAGTTTTATCCAGACCCACCATGAATTATGATCACATCTTTAGTGTCGGTTAAGTACTTTAAGATATTTTTCACTGTCTTATAATGAACTTCCCCAGAATATGACAGATCAACATCAAGTCTCGTACATTTTATTGCATACATGATGTTACTCATGCGATCTCTCTTTTATTGAGGACAATTTTAGAGAGATACACTCCATGGCTCATCATCATGAGACATCAATTTGTCATGCTAAACGCCTTTAACATCAAATGAATATATGTTCCATGGGTTACGCCGAGCATCCTTTTAAATCTATCTATATAGATTTATATCTCCAATTTAGGATGTTCTACCCAAATCATTCATGGAGGAATGTTTAGACAACTTTATCTTTACTGATTATAGCACTGGTATGTCATTCCTTATCAGTAGTATATCAACATATAATACTTAGTAATGTCACAGCGCTCTCACTGACCCTTTTGTACACACTAGGTTCATTCTCGTTTTTGATAAAATCAAACTCTTTTGATTGTCTCATCAAAACGAATGTTTCATCTTTGAGAAACTTTCTTTAATCCATTAATGAATTATCGTAGCTCATATACATGATTTACTTCAACCATTGAAACAAATCCATCTAGCTGTATCATACATACATTCTCCTCTAATAATATATATATATATTTGAGGAATGGTATCTCCACGTCCATTTGCCAAATTTAGTAATAGTAAGTTACAATCGCAAGTACAATTCGAATAGTCTTGAGCAATGCTTCAAAGATCCATTTTTGGATTTTATGGTTATCTATGTGACGCCCCCAAAATAGGTTCAATACTCAACCCATTCTGAGTCGCCAAATACATGGTACAGAATCCAAATACAATCTTTTATATCAAACGGTCGTGCAAAATACGACCACACAACTGTGAGTGTTAATACAAATATGTAAAAAATATAAACACTCAAACTAAGTCCTCATTACAATTATTATCACACTATTTTATAAAAATAGTGAGGACTACTACTGCTCTAACTCGGGCCATTACTCTGTCCCCAGACTAGTCCCTGCGACATTCTCATTTCCTGAAGAGAACAATAGAAGAAAAGGGTGAGCTCAATTAGCCCAGTAAAGAATATTATGACTTAAGATAATGAAGAATAAATTATCATTATTCTTCAACAAATCAGATAAATATTATGGACAACAAGTTTTAGATCAACAACTGCAGCGAAAATAACAATTCATTAGAAGAGTTAAGTAGAAAATGATGTCTACTATCTTCTATGATTTAAAAGTCCATCATCAATATTTTATCCCTGTAACATCAATCAATATATATCTCAAATCAAATATTCATCTTTGCACTACGACCAAAGATATTTGTATCACCAGTGGTCATGTTCATCTCAACACCTATCCATCTTTGCACTACGGGCCAAAGATATTCATCAAGTAATCATTCATCTTTTCACTACAGACCAAAGATATTCATCAAGTAATCATTCATCTTTGCACTACAGGCCAAAGATATTCATCAACTAATCATTCATCTTTGCACTACATGCCAAAGATATTCAGTTATATCACCATTTAGGACTGAGGATGGTGAAAAATAATATAAATAACGAATTCAGTGAGATAAAGGACAAAGATTAAATATTCGTAATTTAGTTTATCCAAGTTCAAGAATACTCCATAATAATCAATTGTGGAGCAAAATTCAAGAATGAAGTTCAAAACATTGATCCAATCAAAGATAGGAACTATAACAGACAACTTGGACAAATAAAAGAAAATTTAATTTTTCTGTGAATAGTGCCGTATTCGTGAATAGTGCCATATATGTGAATAGTAACCCCGATATGAAAAGGTAAAAAATTCATAATAAAATTCATACCCATATTTCTATGAAATGATATTGAAAGAAATAGCATCATTTACAAGAAAAATAATATCCCTTACATTAGTAGAAGTTTGGATAGTGCAATAGTGTAACAGCAGAATACTCTTCTTCTTTCTCTCTTATTTTCTCTCTATAGTTTCTCTCTGTATAACTTTGTGAATTGGTGAGAAATAATGAAGAATTGAACTTCTATTTATAGAAGAACTGAAAGTGGCCCTTGGCCTTATTGAATGGTCAAAATGACTCCTGGTAATATTGAAGAAGCAACTACTATTTGCGAAGGGGCAAATAACTCTTGAAAAAACGAAGGGGCAAGTTACTATTTGCGAAGGGGCAAATAACTCTTAAAAAAGCGAAGAGACAAGTTACTATTTGAGTTAATATTTGTGAAAGTGACTCTTAGATGATGACCTATGGGTCTCAAACTTACAAAATGCCACATATCACCATTATTTTCTTCAAGTGTCGGCAACTTCTTCTAATGGTTATGTCACTCATCACACAATTAATCAACGCTTTTTAATCCTTTCATATTTATTCATAATTAATATTATAGATTCACAATATTGACAACCAGATCATTCCCAGGAAAGAGGGGGCTTTTCGATAAAGATTTCTCCTTATTGACGAGCAATTAAATAACCTAACCCCTTTCCTCGACAGAACTTTCTAAACATTGCCGATAATGCTAATCAATAATATCATTTAAATAATATGTGTGACAATTATTGAATCAATAATTATAAAATATTTTGCAATTATCACTGTAGCAATTATTTAATGAACTACTGAGTGACTTCTTACGTAAGCGTCAATAATCAAAAATATTGTGCAATACCGTGTGCTACTGTGCAACAACGCGTATTACTGTATTTTTCATCACCGGGTATTTCAACAGTTAACGGTAAAAGTTCCGCCGTTATCTTTAGAAAACTTATTCTTGTCGTTTTCTTCATCCGACAGTTTTTTGTTATGGGGCCCACCAATGATTGCGTCGTCGTACAAATTTTTCCCGACAAAAAGAATATTCCCCAACTAAACGAATATTTCTATGACCATTTATTTACTTTGTAAAATTTGCACATATTACCCATAACTATCACATTTATCAAATCAACACCTTACTATTTAAAAATAATATATAAAGAAAATTAAATTTTTATTCATAAAAGTTGGGGTCTTACAATCTACCATTTCTCTGAGTGTCTACAACTCTTAGCATTATCGTATATAACTGGATCATCATCCTCTATGATGCGAACCTCATCATCATCATCATCTATGATGAATCCATACCTCCCAAATATCTTCGGTACTATTACAGATTTACAATTCGGTTGTGGTACAATAGGTTTATCTACAAGTTCTTCCTTTAAACTAAAAGTGATTTATGGTTCTTGAACTCCTTCAAGATCTATGATTCTCCCACTAGCCCTTCAATGATAAACATTTTTATCTTAGAAAGCAGCGTATTTTGCAACAAACACTTTTTGCTAAGTAGGATTATAGAACATATACCCTAAATTTACTTTAGGATGTCCCACAAGTTTTTACTTGTCCAATGTTGTCCCAAGCTTATCCTTTTGAAACCTTTTCACATAAGCTGGACAACCTTTTACCTTAACATTCTTAAGATTAGGAATCCTCCCTGTCCATAACTCTTATGAAGTCTTGGGGACGGATTTTTGAGGTTACCTTATTTTGTAGATATACAGCCGTTTCCAGGGCATTACCCTAGAAGGATACTAGAATGTCGGTAAAATCTTTATGGATCGCCACATGTCTAACAAGGTGCGATTTTTCTTTTTAGATACACCAATCAATTATTGTGTATCAGAAAGCGTCCATTGTGAGAAAATCATTTAAGATGATCTTAAAACTTATTGCACAAGTAATTATTCCTCGATCCAATCGAAGAATCATAATACCTCGCCAATTAGTTTTACTTCTGAATTCGTTGAACCTTTCAAATGATTCAGACTTGTATTTCACTAAATACAAATATTCAAATCTTTGGATGATCATCTCTTTTTCTTTTACTAGTTTGTTCAATTTAAAATTATTTTCATGTAAGTCAAGTATGTAAAGTCCATTCAGTAAATTGTTAATTATTTAAACTAATGGACTTGCCCGTAGGCGGCGCTAAACAATAAGTTCCTGCAGTTAATGGTCTAACCTTTGCTCCATTCCCACACGCAAGAAGACTTCCCCTTGTTTAGCTTTCTACTTCTGCTTTGTCACTTCATAAATTAATATTTATAAGAATACCACAGTCGGTATCCAATACCCAAGTTGAACCTTGATTTACAGAAAGATTTATTTACAAACATTGACAAAACTGTATATGTAACTGAAGCTTCACTAAGCTTCTTCAGGTTAGCCTCTGTAAGATACTTCTTGCAGTTTTTATTCTAGTGTCCAGGCTTATTGCAGTGGAAGCAAACTCCTTTGCTATCCGTGTAAGTATTTTTCTTATTATCCTTTGTATTTTGCCTTTCTATTTACCTTCTTTGAATCATTCTTCTTTTCAGAAGATCCTTTGACCCCTACCAGTAAGACTTGGTCTTTTTTGGTTGGAAAGTGACTCTCAACAATTTTCAATATGTTAAGCAAATCAGCGAGGCTGATATCTAGCTTGTTCATATGAAAATTCACAACAATTGTGATAAGGAATCCGGGAGTGAGTGCAAGATCAAATCTTGGCTCAATTTTTCATCCATGACAAAACCTATTTGTCCTATTTGTTCAATCAGATTGATCATCTTAAGAACACGTGTCTTTACTTTAGTACTATCGATCATTCTAGATCGAAAGAGCTTCTTAGATATATGATATCTATTAGTCCTACTTTCCTCGCCATTCAACTCTTTGAAGTGTAGAAATATAGTAGGAGCATTCAAAGTTTCATGCTAATGCTGAACCTCGTTACTCAGGGATGCGAGCATGATGCATTGAGCCAACTATGTATCATCTTGCTACTTTCTAAAAGGAGCAATCTCTTCCTCAGAGACATTATCTGCAACCATTACAGGGATATGCGCATTAAGGACATAAGATAGCTTTCAAGCCTTGAGAACTCAAATTCCTTAACAGATCCATTTAATTCGATTCAATTAATTAGCATCTAATATGCTACGCAATGATAGTAATTTAGACATTGTAAAATTCTGTAAATGAATTTGTAATTAAACAATATTTTAGCATACATTCTTTTATTAATTATCAAAATAAATTAGGTCTTGTTTTAAATTGGTATCTTCCACTAT
The DNA here is from genome assembly GCA_020205555.1 of Panax stipuleanatus. Lineage (NCBI taxonomy): Eukaryota > Viridiplantae > Streptophyta > Magnoliopsida > Apiales > Araliaceae > Panax > Panax stipuleanatus. The sequence goes on along the minus strand of CM035118.1, from coordinate 117,919,684 downwards.
TTTCTTCAAACTATATTACCTTTAATATATATAGTTCGGCAAATCTAATTAAAGATTTGCTAATGAGGATAAGGATCCCATTTCAAATGTATATAGCCTTGTGTGTGCACAACAAACTATATATAAATAAATAGGTAGACAACTCTTGTCAATTGCATCATAATGTAACTCCTTGTAATTTTCCTCTTAGATCATAATGGTCAAGTGTGTGCACATTCGAACCAAAACGATCTAAGTTAAGTCATACCTAGCATTTCCATATATTCAAAAGAAAAACACTGTCCTTGTGTGTGCACAATAAAACAGCATCGTTCAGTTTATTTATAAGCATTAAATGTGATAAAATAACATCTCAAATATTTAATACTCGCCTTGTGTGTGCACAACAAACTCATATTAAATATTCAATACTCTATTGTTTTACTATACTAGAAGGCGACGTTCGATATTCCAAATATCTTTGAACACTTTAGGACTTAGTATAAATTCTTTGAGGGGTTTGTTATTAATTGTCTCATCTTGTTTAGCGCGCATGCACATATATATAAAATACGCGTCATATTAATTGACATGCGAAGCATGTTGTATAATATATAAAATATATATAGTAAGCATGCACATATAGAATACTATATTCTACCCGGATTGATTATGGACTTTATTCTAGTTTGGTTCACTAGAGTCACCAAGTGAACCAAAAGTTCAAACCTAAGGGTGCAAGAATTTAATTTAAATATAACTATTACATTTAAATCCCGGGCTCCATTACAAACGAGTCTTCATGAGCTCTTTGCTCCTTTGTCTCCAATTCTTTAAAAATTAATTCTAACTATTCCTATTATAAAACTATTTACAATAAATAGAAACCTTGATCAGCAGTCAAGGGGAAGTACATAGAAGGGAGATAAAATTTATATTAAGAAAAATTAGAGAAGACGAGGTACGCAAACCCCATTTATAAAACCCATAATTCATTCAAGCATCCAACTAAAATAAAATCCAATCACATTGGTCAATAGTCCATAATCAACCTCATTTATTATCATACACATCAACATATGCATCAATAAATAACATTAATTTCATGAATAAAAAATCCATTCCATGTATGCATTAATATTAATTTAATGGACAATTAAAAATTTACTAGAAATACAATTTGAAACAAAATAAACTCCTTTATTTTAATCAAAATTTGAATCATAATAAAAAAAATTTATTTTATTTTATCCAATTTTGAATAAAAATAAACTACTTTATTTTTAATCAAATTCCAAATCAAAATAAACTCTTTTATTTTTATTACAAGAAATCCAATTTCAAGTACAAAATAAACTCCTTTATCTTTAACTTAAAATTGCTGGATAAATAAAATATATTGAATCATATTCCTTATCAAAATTAAACATCTTTAATTTTAGGAAATATAGAATCTTATTCCATATGTGAATAAACTCCTTTATTCTAGGAATCATAGAATCCTATTCCATATATGAATAAAGTCCTTTATTCAAGTAAACGTGGAATCCAATTCCAATTTAAAGTAAAAACTTTTATCTTAATTATATTCCCATTCAAAATAAATATTTTATCTTAATTTAAATTAAAATAAAAAAAATTAGATTCTGGTCACGGGAGGGCGCAGCTCCGCCCAAAATGAACTGGGTAGGAGAGCAGTTGCGCTACCGACCCAGAAAAAAATTTCTTCAGGTAACGGCGCAGCTGCGCTCCAGAGTGAACTAGAGAAGGCGTAGCTGCGCCGAGTCGCAGACAGATCAGAAAGTGTCTTTGCCCAGAAAATTCAATCCAATCGCATATCATACATACATATAATCAACAACATCGATAATAAGCACAAAGTTAGGCTCTGATACCACTGTAAGGTTTATATATAGCGCAATCATGTAATCAAATCACATAAAAGGTGCGGAAGCGCGATAAAACGGAATTTAAAATTTTTCATACAAACCATCACCATGATCATACTTTGTGCTTAATTATCAATCAATAGAAAAGAGATGGAGATTAGATTCATACCCTCGTAGAAACTAGCTTCCTCAGGTATAAGTTCAACTCCAATTTTTTTCGCATTCAACTTGAATCCACCGGGTTGATTCCTTCCTTTGATCATCGTTAGTCACCCAAGTGTTTGGTCTCTAGAGGTGATCCACCAAGAAAGAATAAGAATTTAAGAAGAAGGGTGTTTGGCTAAACCCTACTTTCCTTCTCTCTAGAAAAAGGAGTGCTCTCCCAACTCTTGAATTTAAGTGTCTAACCTTGTTCCATAATAAGACTTTCTTATTTATAGATGTAGGCAACCCTCCTAAATAATTTAGGATTAGGGTTTCATATTAATTAATTAAACCCTTTTAATTAATTAGGCTTCCCAATCTCATTAGGAATAATTAATTAAACTCTTTTAATTAATTAGCATCATAATCTTATTAAGGAATATATATGAGAGAGTATCTTATTAATTAATTCACAAACTCCTTTAGGAAATAAATAATAATAATAATAATAATAATAATAATAATAATAATAATAATAATAATAATAATAATAATAATAATAATAAGGCTCCTCTTATTAATTTATATTTATTCTAAAATATTAAATAATAAATATTAAGCTATTTAATTTATTCTATCACCATAGATTAAATTAAATATACTTAACTTATTATTACGATTATGCCATTTGCTTCTTTAATAAATATTATTCATTTTATGGTGTGACCCTTTAGGTTCTCCATATTAAACTGGTTGTGAATAAATCAATTAGAACAATTCTAATCTTATTTAAATAAATAAATTAAACTAATAATTTATTTAAAAAAATAATATTTTTTCTACAATAAGGATAAGTCTCCTTAACGATCAACGACTTTTCACATAATATAGATTTCAACATTAATCATAAAAGAACCTTTGAGTAAATAATAATCGTACAATTTAATCCTTCCACCATACAATGTCCCAATTAAATATAAGACATGGAATTACTGTTAAGTCTTATTTTATTTAATTATATGTATTTCGATTCCAAAATGCACAACTCCAAATAATACAAATTAGAAACTCCTTTCTAATTTCATTCCACCTTGGCCAAGGATTCCTAGGTTGTCATTTATCGAATCACATAGGACATATCTCTTCTTTTACTATAAGTGGTAGATTCTTTATTGATCATTCATTATCTCCATATATAACTTATTACACCCAATCATACCCTTTGGTATAATTCATCATACACAAGATACTATGATGATCTCAAGTCTAATGATCACTTGCACTACTATCACATTAGGAATTCCTATTGACGAGCAAGTAAAACTCCATTAGGTATTCCTTAGCGAGCCACGTTCAGTGAACTTATTCTCCAATAAGCACCTACATAATTCCTTTAGTGTCTCCACACAAAAGATCATGAGATCAATCATCCTCATCCAATGAGCATACAACATATGTTCCAATCTATCCAGATTCATTAATCCCTTTTTTAGTAATCCAACGATTGGGAACAATTTTAGTTTTTAAGCTATCTAAAAATTTAGATCTCATTAGCATGATCATCGTCATGATTCTAAAAGCATTGCTTAAAACTATGGGTTTATCACATATTATAAAAATAGCACCATGTAGATAAATAAATTTCTTTAGTTAAATAATATTTTTATTAATAAATAAATAAGATTGTTATAAAGTATATGCTTTATAATCAAACATGATTGGCTTGTATGCATACTACTTTCAACTAGGGGACAAGAGCTATATGGAGTTGTTAACCAAACTTGGAAAAAATAAATAAAAAGCTTGATTACATCCCCCTTAGCCATCCAGCTACTCCCTCTCATTTTTGTCCAATTTTTGATTTTATTTATTTGCTAATTTAGCTTATTTATGCTTCTAGATGATCCATCAGTTTTTGGGACAAAGTTTGGGCTTATCATTAATTCATTTGGGCTCTCTAATAAATTGTCCGGGGCCATGTAAATTAGCATAGGTCTAACTCATAAATTTTACATTACCCTATATATTTAATTAGGGTTACTAATCCACTCATTTTGAACTTTAAATAATTACTCTTGTAGATTTAATTTTATAACCCAATTAGACTTGCTTTAATTAGGTTAATATAAATAATTAGTTGAGATAATAAAAAAATAAATCTTTTAGGTTAATTTACTAGTATATAAATTAAATACTATAAATCTCAAATAATTACAAATCAAGTAATATAATAGTAAGAAGAGTGTCGAACCCACAGGGAACAGTTAACAAACAACTATTTCAATTATCTAATTTCTACCAATTTATTTTATTTATACAATCACTCCAATTGATTTGTAAGAATTAATTAAATTAAAGTGATTAAGAATCAATTAACTAACAATTAATGAATACCAAATGATTAAAGCATAGGAATACAATTTTCTCAATTAATCCACAATAATTCTCTTGCCTTATTTCCACTTAATTTATTTCTCCAAATTGACAACTATGTTAACTTCACAATTCACTAACACCTTTCGATGATTAGCAAAAATATTTATTTCAACTATTTTACTACGTTCGTGTAAAATACTTAAAATAGATTCATTAAGTTCACACATGTATCACAGTTGCACATGGCATATAAGTGCGTTCGTCTTATACACTGTCATGTTATTCTAATTAAGAATCAACAAATTCATGTGTTGTTATATTCAGTTCTAATCTAAGAAATCCTTTTTCAATTCAATCAAAGATATAAGATTAATTGTTGGCCAAACAATCATTTAATTATGCACAGAATAATAACAATCAATTCAGAGGGATTATCAAGTGAAAATAATAGTAATTGAATTAAAGCTTCATAAAAGGTTCCATTGTACTCCTAATAGAGATTTAGTTCATCATCAACTTAGGAACACAAAGATAATAATTAAAAGACATCATGATATAGAAATTAATTTAAGAGGAAGAAGGAAAAACTCTGTCGATGTTCTTCAATCTTCAATCCATTATCTATCACACAAAAATCCCCCAATGCAATATCAATCCGCTCCAAAAGAATAGCCTCCAAGAATTTTCAGTCAAAAGATAATCAAAACTAAGATAATAACTAGTATTTATAGACCTTCTATCAAAACCCTATTACAATTGATAAGTCTGAATCCTTTTCTAACTCAACTTTATGATTTAAGGAACGAAATCTGGCAATTCTCGTTCGATCGGCACTCCCCGCTCCACTTTCCTTACTAAACCTGCGCCCCCCCGCGCTAGTAGTGCCGTTTCTTTCCTAGCCTGGCGCGGCCCGCGCTTGGTCTAGTGCAATTGTGGCTCGCCCTGCGCCACATCATCAGAATGCCCATATCTTTACCTTTTTCTCCCTTTTAATCTCGTAAGCCCATCCGTGCACCTCTCTTGCAAATTAACACAAAAACCATAAAACGTAACATGCAATACTTAAGAAATAACAATATATTAAGCTAAAAAATACCAAATGAGTAAGCGTTTAACGCACTCATCATTAATTAATTTTCATGCCTAATATGTATAATTAGGTTATATAGCTTTCCTTTTATTTGTACAATATACAATTAATAAATATACATATATTCATTAGATCATATATTCATTAAATCATATATTCATTCTACATATATCACAAAGTTTTTAATATCATTAATATTTAATTAATATATTTATTTACATTGTGACTTTAAATTCTTGGTTATTACATATTATCTCCATATACAACTTATTATACACAAGCATACCATTTGATATACCCTAAGGGTCTTAAAGGACATGTCAAAGTATAACTCATCATACACAAGATACTATGATGATTTCAAGTCTAAGGATTACTTGCACTACTATCACTACATGAATTCTTTTTAACAAGCTAGTAAAACTCCATTATGTATTCCTTAGCGAGCCACGTTTAGTAAACTTATTCTTTAATAAGCACCTACATACTTGCTTTAGTGTCTCCACACAAATGATCACGAGATCAATCATCCTTATCCAATGAGCAAGCAATGTATATATCAATCTATCCAGATTAATTAATTTCTTTTTTACTAATCTAACGATTGGAAATAATTTCAGTTTGTGAGCTATCTAGAATTTAGATCTCATTAGCATGATCATCATTATGATTCTAAAAGCATTGCTCAAAACTATGGATTTATCACATATTAAAATAACATCACCATGTAGATAAAGTAAATGCCTTTAATAATGAATTCTTTTATTAATAAATGAATAAGATTGTTACAAAGTATATTATTTATCATATCAAATAAGATTGGCTTGTGTGCATACTACTTTCATCCTAAACAATAAGTTACTACAGCTAATAGACCAACCTTTGCTCCATTATCCACACTTAGGATTACTTCTCCTTTGTTTAACTTTCTACTTCTGCTTGTTCTCTACATTGAATTGCATATGTGAGAACTACAGTCGGTATCCAATACTCATGTAGAAACTTGACTTATAGAAAGATTTATTTCAATCATAAACAAAAATGTATCTATAACTGAAACATCACTAAGCTTCTTCTGGTTAGCCACTACAAGATACTTCTAGCAATTTCTTTTCCAGTGTTCAGGCTTATTACAGTGCAAGCAAACTTCTTTCCTATCTGTATCAGTTTTGTTCTTATTGTCCTTAGTTTTTGCCTTTAGATTTACCTTCTTTGAATTGTTCTGCTTTTCAGAAGATCCTTTGACTCTCTTCCACTTCCTGGAAGTTTCATCTACCAGTAAGACTTAGTCTTTCTTAGCTAGAAAGTGACTCTTAATATTTTCCAACATGTTAAGAAAATCAACCAAGCTACATCTAGCTTGTTCATGTGAAAATTCACAACAAAGTGTGAGAAGGAGTCTGGGAGTGATTACAATATCAAATCTTGGCTCAACTCTCTATCCATAACAAAACCTAGTTGTCCTAATTTTTCAATCAAATTGATCATTATGAGAACATGTGTCTATATTATAGTGTCATCGGTCATTCTAGATCGGAAGAGCTCCTTAGATATCTGATATCTAGTCGTCCTACTTTCCTCACCATTTAACTACTTGAGGTGCAGGATTATAGTAGAAGTATCCATAGTTTCATGCTGACGCTGAAGCTCGTTACTCATGTATGTGAGTATGATGCATTGAGCCAACTGTGCATCATCTTGCCACTTTCAAAAAATAACAAGATCTTCCTTAGAGGCATTGTCTACAACCATTGCAGGAATAGGCGTATTAAGGACATAAGATAGTTTTTTAGCCTTGAGAACTATTCTCAGATTTCTTAACCAGTCCGTGTAATTCGACCTGGTTAATTAGCATCTAATATGCTCCGCAGTGATAGTAAATTAAACATTTGTAAAATTCTATAAATGAATTTGAAATTATTAATATTTTAGCATACATTAATTTAATTAATTACCAAAATAAAGTAGGTATTTATTTAAATTGATATCTCCCACTATTTTCATCAAACAATATTACCCTCAATATATAGTTCGACAAATTTAATTAAAAAATTTCTAGTGAGAATAAGGGTCTCATTTTAAATGTATTTAGCCTTGTGTGACACAACAAACTATATCTAAATAAATAGGTAGACAACTATTGTCAATTACATCGCCATGTAACTCCTTTAATTTTACCTCTTAGATTAAAATGGTCAAGTGTGTGCATCGCAGACAAAGAAAAATTAGTTTTGCCAAGAATATTGATCCAATCATATACCTATACACATATGGAATCATCATAATCGATAATTAGAACAAGATTTGAATCTGATACCACTTTTAGATTTGTAATCTACGCAAGCATACAATCAAATTACATAATTAGAGGAGAAGCGCGATAAAATCAGATTTTGAAATTGTTCTTACAAACCATCACCATGATCATCCTTGTGCTCAATTATCAATTAAATGAAAGAGATTGAGAATCAGAATCATATCCTCGTAGACCCGTGCTTCCTCAGGTACGAGTTCAATTTCAAAACCTTCGCGTTCTCCTTAAATTCCACCGATTAGATTCCTCCTTTTGATCAACACAAGCCACCCAAGTGTTTGGCCTCCAGATGAAATCCATCGAGGAATAATATCTATTCAAGAAGATGGGTGTATAACAAAACCCTAGTTTTCTCTCTCCAGAGAATATGTCAATATATACTCTCCCAACTATTGAAAGTGTGTATAACTGTGTCACCCCAACCCATAATAAGACTTCTTTTATTTATAGATATATGCAACTATCCTAAACTATTTAGAAATATGATTTTATTTAATTAAACTCTTTTAATTAATTAAACTCTTAATCTAATTAGGAATTTAAGAGAGTAATCTTATTAATTAATTCCTAAACCACTTAGAAATTAAATAATGATAATAGTAATAATATTAATAAGACTTATCTTCTTATTTTATATTTAATATTTCCAAAATAATAAATAATAAATATTAAACTATTTAATTTATTGTATCACCATAGCATAAATTAAATATACTTAACATATTATTACGATTATACCATTTACTTCTTAAATAAATATTTTTCTTTTTTTGCAGTGTGACCCTTTAGGCTCTCTATATTAAACTGGTTGTGAATAAATTAATTAGAACAATTCTAATATTATTTAAATAAATAGTATTTATTCTACAATAAGGGTAAGCCCCGTTAACGATCAACGAGTTTCCAAATAATATAGATTTCAACATTAATCATAAAAGACCCTTTCAATGAATAGTTACCGTACAATTCAATCCTTCCACCATACAATTCCCAATCAAATATAAACATTAGATTAATTGTCAAGTCTTATTTTATTTGATTATATGTATTTTGATTCTTAAATTCACAACTCTAAATAATGCAAATTAGAAACACCTTTCTAATTTTATTCTACTTTGACCAAAGAATACTGAGTTGTCATTTATCGAATCACATAGGACATTCTCTCATTTTATTAGAAGTAGTAGATTCTTTGTTGACCGTTCACCTATCTCCATGTAGAACTTATTATACCCAATCATACCCTTTGATATACCCTAAGGGTCTTAAGGTATATGTTAAAGCATAACTTATCATACATAAGATACTATGATGATCTCAAGTCCAAAGATCACTTGTACTATTATCAATATAAGAATTTCTATTGATAGACGAGTAAAACTCCATTAGGTATTCCTTTAGCGAGTCATGTTCAGTGAACTTATTCTCTAATAAGCACATACATACTTGCTTTAATGTCTCCACACAAATGATTATGAGATCAATCATCCTCTTCCTAAGAGCAAGGAAATAAGTATCAATCTATTCGGATTCACTAATCCCCTTTTTAGTAATCCAATGATTAGGAATAATTTTAGTTTTAAGCTATCTATAAATTTAGATCTCATTAGCATGATCATAATTCTAAAAGCAATTCTTAAAACTATAGGCTTATCACATTTAATAAAACAACACCATGTAGATAAAGTACAATGCCTTTAATAAATTAATTCTTTTATTAATAAATAAATAATATTACAAAGTATTTGTTATATCATATAAAATATGATTGGTTTACGTGCATACTACTTTTAACTCTTGCACATGATACTTGAATACACTCCCACCCATGTTATGTATAAAATTATATTTTTATAATTTTTAAAAACATTGTTAGTATAAAAGGATACCTCATGAAAGAGTGTGAGATAACCCTCACCTCTGATGCCCTCTTAACTTATGTCATCGTCGGGGCGTGGAAGCGCGTGATGCTTTCTCTCCCGATGATGACTTAGATCTGCCAGCTTTCCTCTCTTTTCAGACCTTTCTTTAATATCTGATCATATTTAGTTTTCAATAAGTTTTAGATCTAAAGTAATTGAGAATATTCTGATTTATAATAGTTATATCTCTACCATTGACGTCTCAAGTATAGTTGGATCCGTTTATTATTTGTCATGTATCCTAGCTATTGTGCTGAATATTTTTGGGCTATAGAATAAGATATGTTTAAGTGAAGAAATGAACATAGGATCATCACAAAATCTCAATTATTTTTCCTCTGTTCAAGCACCTCGGGGCTTTCCTCATCATATTTACAAGAAGACAGTATGTAGATATGGTGGGAAAAAATAAAGTTTGGATGAGAAAAGAAGATGTGGGGTCTCATAGAAGAATTCCATATCAAGGGAGGCAAATGATATTCATAGGGAATTTATCTTGGAAGACATTAGAAAAAGTTTACAAAAATTGCTTTGGTAAATTTGGGAGCATTTTAGGAAGTAAAATATAGATGGGACCGAAGAAGTCTGTCTTTAGATTTACTTTCCTTAAATTTTAATTGAGGGAAAATGCAGAAGATGCAAAAAAGATAATGAATCTCAAATGGGTTTTAAACAAAAAAAATAAGGGTAGGAAGTGCTCGAAGAGAGTTATAGTCAGTTCAGGAAATGAAAAATAAAAAAAAAAGAATTTTGACATGTATGTGATAGGATCTCAAATTGGGATGGTTAAACATTGACAACATATTCAAGAAGTTGTAAATGAAGAGGTGAACAAGCGATTAGGCAAGAGTTGGATGTTGATTTCGAAAAAGAACAAATGTTTGAAGGAAATCAAAAAGGAGTTGGAAATTGCATAAGTAAATGCATTATCTATGATCAGGGCCTTCATGGGGTGATCATCATTTTTGCAAATGACAAAGAATCGCAAAAAATGGCCAAAAGAAAACAGAGTTTTTAGAAGATTCTGTTAAGATATTGAATATGAAAGAGAAATTACAAGAGTATAGAAGATACATATGGATTGGGTGTCGGGGTATTCCGTTGAAGGCTTGGAGTAGAAAGACTATGGAAATGGTAGTTAATTTATGGGTTAACTTGTTAGCTTTAAAGGAGGAGACATAGACATTGAAAGAAATGGAGATTTCTTATTTGTTGATCCAAATAAGAGATGTTAATGAGATTATGAAGGAATTGTTTTTCAAAAATAGGTTTTACAAAAAATAAAAATAAAATCAGGATCATCTTCATGGTTTTATACGAAACAACAAATATATATACCATGTATCTAAAGTACGAATTTGTTACCTAGTGCTTGGTTGGATTAACACGATTTGAATCTTCTTCGTACAATCTTTTATATCCTCAAGATCTTCCTTCCTATGACCTTGGGAGCTGTCGTTGACACTCCAAAATTAATACCTTACTTCTACTTTATTAACACTAGTATTAGTATAGCAATAAGCAAGGATCGATCCCACAGAGAATGATGTGTTTTTATATTTATCGAAGTGTTTCCAACAAAGATGGTGGTTTTAAGTTTTATTAAGTAAATTAATGAAAACAAAAATAATTAATATGAGTAATCAATGAGTAAAAGATTTCAATTCCACAGTTCAGTTTTACCTTTTCACAATTACGAGTTAATCAAGTTAAGCAATACTTACCCTTCAATGAGACTAATAACCCTAGATAACCGCAGTCGCTAATTGTCCGAAATTCTCCTTAAGTTGTAAATTTAAAGTGATAATTTTCCCAATAAATTCAAACTATTATACAATCTAGAACTATCAGTATAGATTTAATATAATAGTAGCATGAAGAATGGAAATTAGTTTATTTCAAGTAATAATCACACAATCAGGAATTATTTAATTTGTTTTCTGATAATCTTAGCAATACTAAAAAGCTTGTCCACAATCATGCATCACTAATCGCCACTTATGATCATATATGATATTCTTTGCTTAATACTATATCTTAATCTAGCTATGATATTTATCAGATTAATCTAACTGGCCAAATAAAATCAATCAGATAGAATATCATGCAATCAATTAAAATAGATTAACAGAGTAAATCTCATGTAAGAAGGAATAAATAAAGTAAACTTGATCAAACCGTTAATTGTGAATAAGGCTCAACATCCTGGAGAATCGAAATAGAGAGTTTAGCTTAACATGCCTTTGATCTTCAATAAAAGGGTTGATTCTAATGTAGATGATAATAAAATCCTGACTATTACAATGTATTCATAGTGCTAGACAAAGCCTTAAATCCTATAAGAGCTAGAAATCCAAAAAAGAATTACAAATTATAACCCTAGTTTCCATAAGGAAATAGAAACCAATTTGGAAAATAAATCTCAGTCTAAAAGAAATTCTAAGTTTAATAGAATTCTAAAATATTGCAAGAAATCTGGATAAATGAGTGGAAAAATGCGTCCTCAAAATTCGTGCATGGCGCAGTTACGCCCTATTTATACTGCCCAGCAGCGCTGCCGCACCCAACTGGTAGAGTCTTGATTTTCTTTCCTGACGACAAGTGCAGCCGCGTTGGATTTATGAGTTACTTGGGCGCGGGAACGCCCAAAGTCCAGAGAGCCTTTCTTTTATGCAGAGCAGCGTTGCCATGCTACTTTTGTACTATATTGTGGTGCGACCGCGCCAGACCTCAATCAACAACACTTTGCTCCTTTTCCTCTGCTCAGCTCCAAATCATGTCGTTTTCATCTTTTTCGCTTCAATTCAACCTGAAATCATAAAATACCTTAATAAGATCGTGTATAAAGCAAAACATGCAATAAACTAAACATAAAGGAATCAAAATAAATAAATAATTTGCACTCATCAAATCCCCCCACACTTAAACTTTACACGTCCTCAATTTTGGTTGAAATAAATCGAAACAAATATAAATGTACTTCCCTCTATTTTGGTTGAGTGGGACACACATTGAATAGTTGTTCGAGGCGCTTTCTGGCTTCATGGCAATTTACAGCTGTGTGGTCGTTACTTTAGTTGATTACGTGTTTACGCTTTATTTTCCTTGCATGTATATCGTAGAGATTTCTCTCATAAACCAGCTCCGAATCTACGATTCCTTTTTACTTTATGATTCACTCTACGATCCTTACTTTACTTTCTCTTGTTCTACGATTTACATATGTAGGGTTAGTTTCTCCAAAGAATAATTTTAAGCACTTAAATTTAAAATTCCAAAATCACATATTAATTTTTTAAATGTGGATTCTCTAATTGTTTAGTAAACACATCTGCTAATTTATTTTCAGTAAAGATATAATGTAAAGAAATATTTTCATTTTGAACACGATCTCTTATAAAGTGATGCCTCATATCAATGTGTTTGGTCCTATAATGCATAACATGATTGTGTGTGATTGCAATTGCATTGTGTTATCACAAAATATAGTAATAGATTTAAATTCAAACTCATATTCAGCTAGTTGGTTCTTCATCCAGAGAATTTGAGCACAATAACTCCCAGCAGTAATGTACTCAACTTCTACAGTTGATACTGAGTTTTTCTTTTTGCTAAACCATGAGACCAATCTATTTCCAAGCAGTTGACATATTCCACTAGTACTTTTCTTGTCTATCTTGCATCCTGCAAAATCAGCATCTGAATATCTAATTATATCAAAGGGAGACTCCTTGGGATACTATAATGTTAGATATGGAGTACCTTTGAGATATCTGAAAATCCTCTTAACAAACATTAAATGAGATTATTTAGCTTAAAATTTAGCATAAATACATATAAAAACCATAATATCTGGTCTACTAGCAGTTAAGTAAATGAGAGAGCCAATCATACCTCTATATTGAGTAATATCAACGCTTTTACTTTTTACATCCTTTGTCAAGCTTAGTTATAGAAGTCATTGGAATTTTTATAGAGGTAGTTGATTACATGCCATACTTCTTGAGTAAGTCTTTGATGTATTTGACTTGGTTGATGAATATGCCTTCATCAGTTTGTTTCATTTGTAATCCAAGGTAGAAGTTCAGCTCTCTCATCATGCACATCTCAAATTTACTCTACATAAGTTTGGCAAATCTCTCACACAAATTTTTATTAGTAGAATCAAATATAATATCATCTACATAAATTTGTACTAATAATGTTTTATCTTTATGGTTCTTAAGAAATAATATTGTGTCTACTCTACCTTTAGTGAATCTTTTTTTCAATAAAAAAGTTAATTAAGGTTTCATACCATGCCCTAGGTTCTTATTTTAATCCATATAATGCTTTGTCTAGTTTATAAATGTAATTAAATAAGTAGGATCAACAAAACATGGAGGTTGTTCAATATAAACCTCTTCTTGAAGTTCTCAATTGAGCAAAGCACTCTTGACATCCATTTAGAATACTTTGAACTTCATGTGGTATGCAAGGAAGATTCTTATGGCTTCAAGTCTTCCTAAAGGTGAAAAGGTTTCATCATAGTCGATTTCTTTTTCCTTTGGCCACCAATCTTGTTTTGTTCCTTCTGATCACTCTATCTTCATTCATCTTGTTTCTGAATACCCATTTGGTGCCGACCACTGGAGATCTTTAGGTCTTGAAACTAATCTCCGTACATTGCTTCTTTCAAAATGGTTCAATTCTTCTTGCATGGCTTTAATTCAGCTCAAATCTTTCAAAGATTCTCTGATCTTCTTTAGCTCCATTTAAGAAAGAAAGCTTAGGTAGAAGCATTTATTCTGTGTTACAGACCTAGTCCTAATTCTTGCATTGGGAACTCTAATAATCAGGTCTTGAGTGTGATTTTTAGCATATCTGATTTTAGTTGGAACATTAGTTGTTGTGCCTTCTTGTCTGAGACCTTGAAGATCTTGCTCATGTTCAGGAGAATCTTCTATTCGTAGAGTTCCCAACACATGAATTTCTGACTCTACAATTTTTTGCTCTAGCTCTATGATCCCTGGATCTTTGATCGTAGGGTCCTCCTACTCTATGTTTGCTTTGTCATGCTCTGTAATTTCATCAAATGTCATAACTTTCCTTTCCTCCCCATTATCATTTTCATCAAAAGTGACATGAATTGACACTTCAACGCTCAACGATTTCTTGTTAAACACTCTGTATGCCTTGCTATCTATAATGTATCTAAGGAAAATTCCTTCATCTGATTTGGGTTGAAACTTGGTCAGATATATTTTGTCATTGTTAAGGATTTAGCAAGCACAACCAAAGAAATGAAAGTAACTAATGTTGAGCTTCATCCCTTTCCACAATTATAGGAAGAGTAGATGAGTGAGCGATTATGTGTAACGATCGAGAAATCGAACTTAGTTTGTAACTAGGGTTTTGTGAATATTATTTAATAAAATGAAGTTTTATGAATATTATTTTGTGCTATGTGTTTAAAGGTCATTCTATAACCTAGGATGATTATTTAACGTTAGGATTTTGGCTACGTGAGAGAATAAATAAGTAAGAACTTTGAATACAAAAATAAAAAAATTTGAGAAATTTACGTAAAAACACTATTCATCCGAAACTACTTTTGCGTTTTTCGATTTTTCGTAAAACACGTAAATGTTAAAATTCCGAGGAAAGACGAAATATCAAATAAAATTCAAAAACGAAAAACGCAGTTTTTCAGCCTGCATGACGAATCGGTAAAGTCAAAAAGTCTTGGTCAACAAAAGTTAAAGTTGACTTTCTAAACCATTAGGTTTTATTGTTGGAGGCCCAAGATGAAATATTAGGAGGCCCAAATGAATTTAATTTAAGCCCAAAAAGAAGTCCAAATTGAATTTAAATTAAGCCCAAACCAAGGTCCAAACCCATGGGTCGAACCATTAGTTCAATGGGTGGGTAAATGGGTGGGGCAACCCATGAGGGACCCCCACCACACCACATAGTCGGCCACCTCCTTTCCAAAGGAGGTTTAATCCACCAAAATATGTTCCCATTTGCAACTTCATTAAATGAAAATGGACCAAAAGTCTTGAGTTGGTTAGCTAACTTAACCATGGTTGAATTAAATATGAGGTGGAGTGGGGGTTTATTAGTAAGATTTGAAACTTAAGGGTGTTGACTACAAGAGACCCTAATCTAAATGATTAGTTAATAACCTAATACAAGTGGCTTAATGACCTTATTACCTCAACTCTTGCATTTTCTATAAATAGAAGCTTAAGTGTTAGATTTTCTTTACACAAGGTAATCTAACACATTATATTGAGAGAGAAGTGAGAGCAAAGCTTAGATAAGTAAGAAGAAAAACTAGTTAGATCATCAAGATCATCAAATAATCAAGACCAAAAGAGGTAAGAAATCAATAACCCTTCCATCTACTTCATCTACACCTTCTTTAATACTTTGTAGAGATGCTATGAAGTGCTTTGTTGGTGGATGGTTAGATGATTCATATGAATCATTAGCATACCAGTGGAATAAGGAAGAATTAGTGGACTAAAATCACTAAACTATGCATGTCAAAATAAATCATAATTGTAATAACGAACTAAATGAAGAACGTAAGAAAACTAAGTTGTTGTTGATGGACAAATTAAAAACCATCATATATATGTTGTTGATGAACAAATTAAAAACCATCATATATATATTTTTTATGGATAAATTAAAAACCATCATGAGTTAGTGTAAAAGTTGTAGAAATGTACCCCTTTGGAGCAGAGTAAAATTATGCTATAACGATGTTATGGCAAAAATTTCAATAAAAGATGTTAATCGACGAAAAACCTTAGTTAATATGATTTTCTTGTAAAGTTAGTCAATGCCGAGAATTATGATTTCCTAAGAGTTATGTAAATCATAAGAAATGGGAGTCATAGGCTCGAAAATAAACACGTTTCGATAGCGGGTGAAGAAGTTATGAAGATAGGAAGTAGGTACGTTTAAAATAACTAAGAAATCAAGTTTGTCAAAATGTACACCAAAAACCCTGCCTAGGTGGCGTGCCCCGCGCTGCCCAAGGGTTAATTAGAGTGTGCCCCGCGCTGGGGCTGCTGTAAGAGTAGACCGTTTGGACATCCTTTAGTAAAATGACCATAACTGTTTCATACGAACTCCGATTTGGATGATTCAAGATGATTCGAAAAGATAAAGAGTCGATCTAAAACTTTAATTCTTTAAATTTTGAGATTTGAGGTCTGGAGCAAGGTCTAAAATGGGCATCTTTAGGATTGTTGTGCAATTAGAGGCAAAGCATAGTGGTTTTATACGACCATTTGTTAGGTTTGTAAGAAATCATAGCGCAATCAAATTGCAAAAATTAGCGAAAGCATGGTAAAATCAGAGTTTAAAATTTTCTACAAACCAATTACCCGGATCATTCTTTATGCAAATTATTAATTTAAAACGATAAATAAGAAGTTATGGAATCATACCCTTGTAGAATTAAGCTTCCAAAGGTACGAGTTCAACTCCTTGTTCTTCGCGATCTCCTTGAATCTCCGGGATTGATTCCTTCCTTTGATCAACGTTATAGCCACCCAAGTGCTTGGCCTTTAGAGGTGATCCACCAAGAAAGAGGAATTGTTCAAGAAAGAGGGTGATTGGCTAAACCCTAGTTTTTTATTCTCTATAGAAAAGCAGTACTCTCTCCAACAATTGGAATTGTATCTCTCATGATATCTAACATAAGACTCCTCTTATATGGATATTGGTCAACCCTTCTAATCCAATTAGAAATAGGGTTTCATTTAATTAATTAAACTCCTTTAATTAATTAGGCTTCCCAACCCATTGGGACTAATTAATTAAACTCTTTTAATTAATTTGCCTCCTAATCTTATTAGGAATAAATGGAAGTACTAATATTAAATTAATTCCTAAACTCCTTTAGAAATTAAAATAATAATAATTGTAATAATATTAATAAGACTCCTCTTATTAATTTATATTCAATATTTCCAAAATATTAAATAATAAACATTAAGCTATTTAATTTATTCTATCACAATAGATTAAATTAATTACACTTAACATATTATTACGATTATGTCATTACCTTCTTATATAATTATTCTTCTTTTTATGATGTGACCCTTTAGGTTCTCCAAATTAAACCGATTGTGAATAAATTCATTAGAACAATTCTAATCTTATTTAAATAAATAAATTAAACTAATAATCTATTTAAATAAATAATATTTATTCTATAATAGGGATAAGCCTCCCTAGCGATCAACGACTTTTCAAATAATATAGATTTCAACATTAATCATAAAAGAACCCTTGTGTTAATAGTTATCATACAATTCAATCTTTCCACCATATAATGTCCCAATTAAATATAAGACATGAAATTACTGTCAAGTCTTATTTTATTTAATTATATGTATCTTGATCAGAAAATGCACAACTCCAAATAATGCAAATTAGAAACTCATTTCTAATTTCATTCTGCCTTGGCAAGGACTACTGGGTTGTCATTTAACGAATCACATAGGACATATCTCTTCTTTTACTAGAAGTGATAGATTCTTTATTGATCATTCTTTATCTCCATATGTAACTCATTATACCTAATAGTGGTCTAAACGGATATATACAGATTCGGATACAATAGTATTCGTATCCGTTTATTTGCGGATACCTTTAAACCGAATACGGATAATATCCGCTTTTTTCGAATAAGAATAATATTCGCTTTTTTCAAATACGGATGCGGACGACTACAGATTTTCCGGTTACCATTTATAGTCCTAACTATAACTAAAATAAAAAAATAATGAGTTTTAAAATATAGTTTATTAATGAATGAATGTTAATTTATTTATTTTTAATAAATATTTAAATACAATAATCAATGTTCTTAATTATAATTCAAATAAGTTTTTATCATTTTTGAAATCCTAAATTTCAATACTATTTATTAATGTTTAGATGTCCAATATAGTAGTGTGTATGAATATTTATACATTATAATTAGATTCAAAAGTTTACATTAAATATTTAATTATTTTTTCTCAAATACTTGATTAAAATTTTAATAATATGTTTATGAGAACTTTTATTTATAATTTATCATCAATACATAGATTTGTAATTTACATAGTTATAAAAAGTTTATTTTATTTCATTATATTTATGGAGAGTGCAAGTTATAATGTATATGTGACAACTGACAACTAGTTAATCCAACTTCATCCAAAATTTACTTTGGACTTGCTTTAAATATTTGGACTTCTAATTTTAAAATAATTAGACAAATGAAAGTGATAAATACTCCCTCCACCCGAAAATTCATAAACGTGAATTAATTATTCAACCCCCTTCTAGGTTAACTCTAAATTAATTCGACTTAACACATTTTAACAATAAAATTATATTGTTCATTGTTCCCGTCTCCCAACATTGCAAGTAAGTTTTGAAAGTAAAAAACTTATAACAAGCTAATAACTATTGTTTTATTCTTCTAGTATATAATTTTATTAGTAAATGATATATTTTAAATATTTTAACTTGATAATAGTAAAAATATATTAACTATATTTAAATCAATTTATTTTAGTTTATTAAGATTAAAATAAAAGTGTTATTTCCAACTTTTTACAAGTGAAATGATATATTTTTAAAATAATTTTCGTATGATAGTGAAAACTAATTATTATAGGAGGAATGTCACTTTAAAAAAATTATTTTGCTTATTATATAATATATAAGTTATTTGGATACGAATTTCGGATACGGATCCGAATCCGGATATTCGCTATCCGCCGGATATATTTACGGTCAGATGTTAAACGAATACAAAAACGCCTATATCGGTATTCGTATCCATTTATTTGAGGATACCTTTAAACCGAATACGGATATATCTATTTTTTTTAATACGAATAATACCCGCTTTTTTTGAATATGGATGCAGACGAATACGAATTTTTCAGTTATACCCAAGCATACTCTTTGATATACCCTAAGGGTCTTAAGGAATAAGTCAAAGTATAATTCATTATACACAAGATACTATGATGATCTCAAGTCCAAGGATCACTTGTATTACTATCACATTAGGAATTCCTATTGACAGGCGAGTAAAACTCCATTAGGTATTCCTTAGCGAGTCACGTTCAGTGTACTTATTCTCCAATAAGCACCTACATACTTGCTTTAGTGTCTCCACACAAATGATTATGAGATCAATCATCATCATCTAATGAGCAAGCAACATATGTATCAATCTATCCGGATTTACTAATCCATCGATTGGGAACTATTTTAGTTTTAAGCTATCTAAGAATTTAGATCTCATTAGCATGATCAACATCATGATTCTAAAAGCATTGCTTAAAACTATGGGTTATTTACATATTATAAAAATAGCATCATGTAGATAATTAAATACTTTTAATAAATGAATACTTTTATTAATAAATAAATAAATAAGATCGTTTCCAAAGTATATGTTTTATCATTATACATGATTGGCTTGTATGCATACTACTTTCACCATTGTGATACCGAGCCATGCTTGACTGTTATTTTTGAGTTTTAAGTATTGGAATTTGAAAATATAGTCTAGGGAAATGTAAACCAAGGGTTGGTAGGTATTTGTGATGTATTACTCATACACAAAGGCGTATTGATTATGCGTTCGGGTAAGAAAGATCAGGCGTGCAACGAATGTACGTCGAAACACCAAGTCGAAAGATAACGAATATAAATAGTTTTCAAACTCTTATGAAATGAATGTTATAAATATGAAATAGGGTTAATGTGAACCATGCATAATGGTTATACATGCCTAATTAGTGTGTCTATGTGCACTAAATGTGTAGAATTTACAAAGGGCAATTAATGTTCAAAGTTAAAGACCGCTTAAGGCAAGTATTTCTAAACTTTGCCTTATAAAGCTTATGTGAATTTTCATACTTATACAAATCTTACAAATATTTGTGCAAGTATTCAAGACATGTTATGCCATGAACTGTTTAAGAAAATGTCGAGGACATTACTTGGTTAGGCAAATGCTAAAATGTTTTATTAATTTATTAGTAAATCTCTTAAAATGTTATTTATGAAAAGTTAAGCTATTTAATGCCAATTATTTTGGTATTGATACGAAGGTAAGCCTAAGAATAAACAAATAAATGTTTTAGTCGAGCTTTTGTCTGACACGTAAGGTGTCAAAACAAAACGTAAGTACGTTTAATGGATGAGTGTTGATCAACATAGAGTACTATAGGCTAATCACCTAGATGTGCTCGTAAGATATATCGAATTTAAGGTTTTATTACCGAGAAGTCCCTTTTTAATGAAAGAAGATGGAAAGTTCTTGGTCTTTTGACCAAATCAGTTTTCGTATCCAATATATGTTTTCAAAAATATTTTAAAGAAAAGAAAAGTATCAGTTTGTTATTTTATTGATTCGTAACTATTTGTACAGTTGTTGAATATTGATCATATGATTCTTGATTTTGTTGTTATTAAAATATTATACTTGTTGAGCAATTAAATGCTCATCCTTGCTTGAATTATATGACTTACAGTTAATGTCGAAGGGTCCAGTAAGGACAAAGGAAAGGCGAAGATAAAAAAGTAGAATATGTATTGTAATAGTTGTAGTAATTGTGTAGTAACTTATATTAAGACAAAGTGAACATGTAATGGTTATAGAAATCTGGGAGAATGAACAGATGTGATGTAATAGTATAGTAATTACATTCATATTAAATAAATATATAGTTATATATTGTGAATGTTATAGTACTGCGTAGAACCATATTCAGGGTTTAAAGGTACCCAGATTTGAGGGCGTCACATTATGAGTGTAACAGGCAGTGTTGACAGCTTCAACCCAGAAATACTCGATTAACCTTGTTGCAGCTAAAAGATTTCTTCCTGTTTCTATAAGAGTTCTATTTTTTCATTCAGCTACTCCATCCTGCTGAGGAGTTCTTGGTGCTGAGAAATTATGAAGAATACCATTATCTTCACAGAACTTGTCTACCTCTTAGAAATTGAACTCTCTACTATGGTCACTTCTTATTGCGTTGATCTTCTCGTCAAGCATATGGCGTGTACAGTCACCTTAGCGATAAGGTCCATAATACTATAATTCAAAAAGGCAATGGATTATTTTAATTGTAATCACATACTAATATCATTTTAATTGAACATGATATAATATAGTTGAAACTTACTGCGACGAGCTGACGTCAACTTGAACGGTCTCGGGAACTGTTGGCGGACGACCTAATCGACCAAGGTTAGGCCCTCGATGACGCCAACGTATAGCATCTGTACGTATAATTAAGTTATGTCAAAATTACGAAAAAAAATATTAAATGAACTTTTTTTATAAACTATAAAAAAACTAATGAAAATGAGTGTGATTGCGCCTAAATGGAATTAACTCACTAGCTGATGATAAAGATGACCCTCCCTAGGAGGCGTCACCCTGATCTTGTACGGCCTTCCACCACGGCGACCTCTAACGCTATGTCTTGGCATAACTGTAAGACCCCAACTTTTTATGAATAAGATTTAATTTTCTCTATATATTATTTTAAATAGTAAAGTGTGGATTTGATAAATGTGATAGTTATGGGAAATATGTACAAATTTTACAAAGTAAGCAAGTTGTCATAAAATATTCGGAGAATATTCTTTTTGTCGGATAATATTCTTTTTGTCGGGGAATAATCATACGACGGCGCAATCATTGGTGAGCTCATAACAAAATAATTGTCAAATGAAGAAAACGACAAAAATAAGTTTTCTAAAAATTGACGGCGGAACTTTTACCGTTAACTGTTGAAATTCCCGGTGATAAAATCATAGTAATACACGTTATTGCACAATAGCACACAGTATTGCACAGTATCTCTGATTATTGATGCTTACGTAAGAAGCCACTCAGTATTTTATTCAATAATTGCTATAGTGATAATTGCATAGTATTTTATATTATCAAATCAATAATTGCCACAACACAGTAACTCGTATTATTGAAATGATATTATTAGATAGCATTATTGACAATGTCTAGAAAGTTCTGTCGAGGAAAGGGGTTAGGTTATAATTGCGCGCCAATAAGGATAAATCCTTATCGGAAAGCCCCCTCTTTCCTGGGAATGATCTAATTGTCAATATTGAAAGCTTATAATATTAATTGTGAATAATTGTTATGTGGTGGATAATTGTTCAATTTTTGTTACAAATGGAGGAATTTAACATGAAATATTTGTTGAAAGTTTGGCATAATTTTCTGTGAATTATAATTATATCCTCCGATAAAATATTCATTCAAATATATTATTATAATAGTATAATTTTTTTTAATATAATATTATAATATTATATTAACTTTGTCAGATTGTTAAGTTTTTTCAAAACTTCCCATGCACTTCTCTTTTTTCTAATGGAAGGAATACTTCCTACAAAATCCTTTTATTTCCAAATTGTGGGCCCTCATCAACCAATAAGAAAGAAGAAAAGAAAGAAAGTTAGGCGGGAGAAAGTTAGGCAATGAAGGAAAGAAGAAAAAGGACGGTTAGGCAGAGAAAAGTTAGGCAGGAAAATTTTATTTTCCTCCGTGCTGCACTATAAAAAGGGAGGTTACCCTTCATCCAAAACATACCAGAAAACACAAGTGTTCCTACTGCAATATTGTGAGTATTTATTTTGAGTATAAGAATACTTTGAGTGTAGCTTATAGTGCAAGATTTTCATAAGATTATATCCGGTATACCAGTCAAATCTAGTTTTCTACTAAGGTAAAGAATGTTATTTCTTTCAATATTCGTAAAGGATATTATTTTCTTTCATACTCCATATTATGAAAGTGATATTATTTTATTTCATATTCTTAAATTTAAACTTACTATGGTAAGTATTGCTTCTATAATTTCTGAAATGATTAGAAATTCTTTGAGTTTTGCGCTTTATTTAATATCATTTCACCGGAATATTGATTTGAACATTTTATCAAATTTTAAAATTTTCATGTCGAGGTACTATTCATACGGTACTATTCATAGAATACTATTCACGGGATACTATTCATAGAGTACTATTCACGATAAAAATTAATTTTTTTCTGTCCAAATTATTTTTGATATATGAATATCATTCTTGAATTTTGCTTTACAATTGATTATTATGTTGACAATTTGAACATTCTTGAACTTGGAAAAATTAAATTACAAATCTCTAATATTTGTCCTTGATCTCACTTGATTCGTTCTTTATATCATTTTTCATCATCCTAAGTCTTAAAATGTGGTGAAAGTTATCTTTGGCCCGTAGTGCAAAGATGAACTGTTGATTGATGAATATCTTTGGCCCGTAGTGTAAAAATGAACTGTTGATGGATAAATATCTTTGGCCCGTAGTGCAAAGATGGATAGGTGTTTGGCATGATCATAACAATTGGTGATACAAATGAATATCTTTGGCCCGAAGTACAACGATAAATTATTGATTTGAAATATTTATTGATTGATTTTATAGGGATAAAATATTGATGATGGATTTTTAAATCATAGAAGATAGTAGACATCATGCTCTACTTGACTCTTCTAATAGATTGCTATTTTCGCTGCAGTTGTTGATCTAAAACTTGTTATCGATTATATTTTATCTGATCTGTTATTGTTAAAAGCTAAAGATAATTTATTCTTCATTATCTTGGTCATAATATTCTTTACTGGCTAATTGAGCTCACCCTTTTCTTTGATTGTTCTATTCAGGAAATGAGAATATAGTTGGGACTAGCTGGGGAATGGGGTGATGGTCTGAGATAGTGCTATAGTAGTCCTCACTATTTTGTAAAATAGTGTGATAATAATTGTAATAAGGACTGAATTTGAGCGTTGATAGTTTCGTATTATATACGATATAATATCTGTACTGAAGCTCACAGTTTGTGTGGTCGTATTTTGCACGACAGTTTTATATAAAAAGATTTATATTTGGATTCTGTACCATGTATTTGGCGACAAAGAATGGGTTATGTGGACCTATTTTGGGGGCGTCACAGTTGGTATCAGATCTTAGGGATATGATCTCTATCGGAGATCTGGGATTAGAACTAATAGGGAAGAGACGAGTAAAACCTTTGCTAGTGTGTCCTACCTAAGCTTATTTGTTATTTAATTGGTCTGTCGGAATATAGGGATAATAAGTGACATGTCAATTTTTTAATTAACCCTTGTTTTATGGCAGTATTTGAGAATGGCATCTAAAAATCGGGAGATAAGCAATAAAGCATATGAGACCAATGAGACACCAACAATCAATAATAAGGATAATGTACCTCAAGAAGGCAATAATACTCCTGTAAACACCACCACCGACCAAATGATGAACGATGGGGGTATTTAGGAGCTTTCTACAATTCATGCAAAACAAGATGAGAGAGACTCCTATTCAAAATGCAGGTGGAAACAATGGTAACTCGCGGCCTGTCATTGCCAAGAAATTCAAGGAGTTGAGACCGTCGTAGTTTTTGGGAAAGCCAGAGCCACTCAAGGAAGAAGATTGGATTAAGAAGATCACCAAAATATTTGATGTTCTAGGATGTATAGAGGAGTAAAAGGTTCCATTCGCCACCTTTATTTTCAGTGGAGAGGCAGATTATTGGTTGGAATCTATGAAGCGTACTAATCTTTCCACACTTAAGATGTCTTGGGAGAAGTTCCAGGAATTGTTCAACGACAAGTACTTTCCTAGAAAGTATTCGTCATATGAAGGAGATGGAGTTCATCAAACTGGAACAGAACAATATTACTGTATCACAATACGAGGCAAAGTTTGAGGAATTATCCCAGTTTACAACCCATTTAGTGGATAATGAGGAACGAATGACACGAATGTTTTTGAGAGGTTTGAAACATAAAATTCGTCAATACCTCTTTTCTCATAAACTTTGTTTGTCTTCAAATGTTGTGAATAGGGCTCAATTATTGGAGCGAGATAATGAGACTGTTCAACGAAAGGACAACAACCATAGTCGTACCGGTGGCAACAGTCATCGAAACAATGATAACCAGCGTGGAGGAAATTATCATGCCAGAAATGGTAACCACTTCGGTGGTAATCATGGCCAAGATAATAAAAGAAGTGAGTCAGGTGGAAATTTCAAAAAGAGAAGATTCAACAATGACGACGGAAAGACATCAACAGCACCACCAGCAACCATTTTTAGGGAGGGGAACGACCACCAGTCGTATGTTACAAATGCGGACAAGACGGACACATCAGTCCAAAATGCACACAGCAATCCAAGGCGTGATACAATTACGGAAAGGAAGGTCATATATCTCAAGTGTGCCCTATAGCGAAGTCATGTCCAGCTGGGATGGTGACACCAAATGCTCTCCCAAACAAGTCAAAGTCGGTGGTTTAGGGGAGAGCTTTTGTCGTGACTACCAAAAAATTGAGGAACCCGAACGAGGTTATCACAGGGAAGCTATTTATAAACTCTTGCGAAGTCTATACCTTATTAGATACCGGTTCTACCCATTCTTTTATTTCACCTACTTGTGATCAACATTTGAACTTGACCCCTGAGAAATTAGACTTTGACTTCTCTATTGAAACTCCATTGGGAGAAACCTTCGTTACATCCACAGTTTACAAATCTTGTTTGATTCAAAATGGCACCCTCATATTACCTGTTGATCTCATCTCTTCGAAAATACTTGCATTTGATGTGATTTTAGGAATCGGCTGGTTAACCACTCATCATGCTAAAATTGATTATTTTCGTAAGGTTGTAAGCTTTTATATTCCTAACCAACCTGTTATGCGAATTCAAGCAACCAAACCACTAAAATCAATCATTGTCATTTCAAGTCATAAAGTTATTCGTTTATTGAAAAACGTATATCAAGCTTTATTAGCCCATGTCACTCATTTAAACAAGAATACGTCAGATTTGAATGATATTTCTATTATTAATAAATTTCCTGATGTATTTCTTGAAGAACTTCCTGGCCTACCCCCGGAACATGAAGTTAAATTTTTTATTGACCTTGAACCCGGTACAAAACTAATTTCCAAAACCCCATATCAAATGGCTCCTATTGAACTGCAGGGGTTAAAGGTTCAACTACAGGAGTTGTTAGACATCGGCTTTATACATCCTAGTACATCGCCTTGGGGTGCTCCTGTTTTATTCGTAAAGAAGAAAGACGAGAGTATGCGACTTTTTATATACTATCGGGAGTTAAACCATGACACCATTAAGAATAGGTATCTGTTACCTCGCATTGATGACTTGTTTGACCAGTTGTAAGGTGCTAAATTCTTCTCAAAGATCGATCTTCGTTCTGAATATCATCAGTTAAAGATTAAAACTGATGACATTCCAAAAACTGCCTTCAGAACTCGATATGGGCATTATGAATTCTTAGTCATGTCTTTTGGATTGACTAATGCTCCTGCGGCCTTCATGGATATGATGAACGGATATTCAAGAAATATTTGGATCATTTTGTGGTTGTCTTTGTTGATGACATCCTCATTTACTCCAAAAGCCATGAAGATCATGAACAACACTTGAAGCTGATACTCCAAAAGCTTCGTGAAAAAAAGCTATATGCCAAGTTGAAGAAATGCGAGTTCTGTCTTGAGGAAGTAGCATTCCTTGGGCACGTAATAGCAAAACAGGGAATATAAGTTGACACGGTGAAGATTGAAGCAATACAAAGTTGGGAGCAACCTAAGTTAGTAACCGAAATACGTAGCTTTCTGGGCTTAGCTGGTTATTATCGGAGATTCGTGGAAGGATTTTCTTGAATCGCTACTCCATTAACTTAGCTGACTCAAAAAGATACAAAATTCAGATGAAGCGAGGAATGTGAGAAGAGCTTCCAAGAGCTCAAAAGGAGACTCATTTCAGCACCTGTTCTAACAATACCATCTAGTTTGGAGGGATTTGTCATCTACAGCGATGCGTCAGGCAAAGGGTTAGGATGTTTTCTCATGAAATATGGGAAAGTCAAAGCCTATGCCTTACGATAACTCAAAGAATATGAGAGGAATTATCCTAATCATGATCTAGAGTTGGCAACTGTCATTTTCGCGTTGAAGATCTAGGACACTACTTGTATGGGGAGAAAGTGGAGATCTATACGGATCATAAGAGCCTCAAATATTTCTTCACTCAAAAGGAACTCAACATGCGGCAACGACGTTGGCTTGAGCTGTTAAAAGATTACGACCATACCATTCAATACCATCCTAGAAAAGCGAACGTGGTAGCGGACGCGTTGAGTAGAAGATCATATGCGGGAACGAGTGTGATGTTGTCAACATAAAGGCCCATTTTGTATGACTTACAAAGGATGGAGATATAGTTAAAAACTACAGGGACCCACGTGAAGATGGCAATTATATGCGTAGAACTAGCTTTAATTGATAAAGTTAAAGCTGCACAAGCTAGAGACCCCAGACTCGTAGCTGATGAATATGAAGAAGAAGGTGCTATACCAGAAACAAGAATCGACGAAGAGGGAATACTTCAAGTCAAATCCAGACTTTGTGTTCTTCACGACTCTGATTGAAGTATAAAATCATGATGGAAGCACACAACACACCGTTTGCAATCCATCCTGGGAGTACCAAAATGTATCGTGATCTTTGACATACATTTTGGTTGAGCAATATGAAGAGAGAGATCGCGGAGTTTATCTCAAGGTGTTTAACGTGTCAATGTGTCAAGGCGGAGCATCAAATACCAAAAGGTCCATTGCAACCACTTGAAATTCTAGAATGGAAGTGGGAGCACATCAACATGGATATCGTTACGGGTCTTCCCAAGGTTTATCAAGGCTTAGATGCAATTTGGGTCATTATAGATAGATTAACCAAGTCTGCTCATTTCTTGCCTATACGAGAAACTTATTCACTTGAACATCTTGCTCGTATGTACATAAATAAGATTGTAAGACTGCATGGTATGCCAGTATCTATAGTTTCTGATCGAGACCCAAGATTCACTTCACGATTTTGGGTCAGCTTGCAGATAGCTATGGGCACCGATTTACAGTTTAGTTCTGAATATCATCCTTAAACGGACGGGCAATCGGAAAGGACTATTCAAACTCTTGAAAATCTATTGAGACTCTGCATTCTAGACTTCAAAGGAAGTTGGGACAAGTATTTACCATTGGTGGAATTCTCCTACAACAACAGTTATCAGGCAAGCATAGACATGGCTCCATTCGAGGCATTGTATGGACGAAAGTGTAGTTCTCCAGTATGCTGGGACGAGGTGGGTGAAGCAACATTGTTAGGACCAGAGTTAGCAAGTATGACTACATAAAAGATTTAAATA
Source organism: Panax stipuleanatus (assembly GCA_020205555.1). Classification (NCBI taxonomy): domain Eukaryota; kingdom Viridiplantae; phylum Streptophyta; class Magnoliopsida; order Apiales; family Araliaceae; genus Panax; species Panax stipuleanatus. The sequence continues at coordinate 117,890,622 of CM035118.1, read as the reverse complement.
ATCCGACAACGTATACAAACAGGACAAGATCAACAAAAGAGTTATACGGATCTTCATCGAAGGGAAGTGGAATTTAATATCGGAGACCATGTATTGTTACGTGTTGCTTCATGGAAACGAGTTACGAGATTCAAAAAAAGAGAAAAGCTCAACCCATGATTTATTGGTCCATTTGAAATCCTTGACCAAGTTGGAACTGTGGCCTATAGACTCACCTTACGGAAAAGCATGTCTCGTGTTCATAACGTTTTTCACATATCCATGCTACGTAAATATATGAAAGACCAAAAACACATTATTGAATTAGAACCAGACGAGATATATAGTCGAAGATTTAACGTATGAGGAGGTACCTTTCAAGATCTTGGATAAGAAGGAACATATTCTACGCTCAAAGGTTATACCTCAAGTCAAAGTTTTATGGAGAAACTATGATATTGAAGAAAAGACATTGGAGTTAGAATATGAAATGACAGCAAGGTATCCTCACCTCTTCGAAATACCAAGGTACGTACGTCAATTTCGAGGATGAAATTTCATAAGGAGGAGAGGTTGTAAGACCCCAACTTTTTATGAATAAGATTTAATTTCCTTTATATATTATTTTAAATAGTAAGGTCTGGATTTCATAAATGTGATAGTTTTGGGTAATATGTGCAAATTTTAAAAAGTAAGCAAGTTGTCATAAAATATTCGGAGAATATTTATTTTTTCGGATAATATTCTTTTTGTCTGGGAATATTCGTACGACGGCGCAATCATTGGTGAGCTCATAATAGAATAACTGTCGGATGAAGAAAACGACAAAAATAAGTTTTCTAAAAATTGACGGCGGAACTTTTACCGTTAACTGTTGAAATAATCGGTGATAAAAGTACAGTAATACGCGTTGTTACACAGTAGCACACGGTATTGCACAGTATCTCTGATTATTGATGCTTACATAAGAAGTCACTTGATAATTGCATAGTATTTTATATTATCAAATAAATAATTGTCACAATATAGTAACTCGTATTATTGAAATGATATTATTAGATAGCATTATTGATAATGTCTAGAAAGTTCTATCAAGGAAAGGGGTTAGGTTATATAATTGCGCGCCAATAAGGATAAATCCTTATCGGAAAGCTCCCTCTTTCCTAGGAACGATCTGGTTGTCAATATTATGAGCTTATAATATTAATTATGAATAATTGTTATGTGATGGATAATTGTCCAATTTTTGTTACAAATGGAGGAATTTAACATGAGATATTTATTGAAAGTTTGGCATATTTTTTTTGGAATTATAATTATCTCCTCCAATAAAATATTCATTCAAATATATTATTATAATATTATATTATAATAGTATAGTTTTTTTAATATATTATTATAATATTATATTAACTTTGTCAGATTGTTAAGTTTTTTCAAAACTTCCCGTGCACTTCTCTTTTTCCTAGCTAGAGGAATACTTCCTGCAAAATCCTTTTATTTCCAAATTGTGGGCCCTCATCAACCAATAAGAAAGAAGAAAGAAAGAAAGAAAGAAAGAAAGAAAGTTAGGCGAGAGAAAGTTAGGCAGAGAAGGAAAGAAAAAAAAAAGGTCGGTTAGGCAGAGAAAAGTTAGGCAGGAAAATTTATTTTTTCCTCCGTGTTGCACTATAAAAAGGGAGGTTACCCTTCATTCAAAACACACCAGAAAACACAAGTGTTTCTACTACAATATTGTGAGTATTTCTTTTGAGTATAAGAATACTTTGAGTGTAGCTTATAGTGCAAGATTTTCTCAGGATTAAATCCGGTATACCAGTCAAATCTAGTTTTCTACTAAGGTAAAGACTGTTATTTCTTTCCATATTCGTAAAGGATATTATTTTCTTTCATACTCCATATTATGAAAGTGATATTATTTCATTTCATATTCTTAAATTTAAACTTACTATAGTAAGTATTGCTTCTATAATTCCTGAAATGATTAGAAATTCTTTGAGTTTTGTGCTTCATCTAATATCATTTCACCGGAATATTGATTTGAAAACTTTATCAAATTTTAATATTTTCATGTCGGGGTACTATTCATACGGTACTATTCATAGAGTACTATTCACGGGATACTATTCACGTTCATTATAAAAATTGATTTCTTTTCTATCCAAATTCTTTTTGATATATGAATATCGTTCTTGAATTTTGCTCCACAATTGATTATTATGCTGACAATTTGAACATCCTTGAACTAGGATAAATTAAATTATAAATCTCTAATATTTGTCCATGATCTCACTTGATTCGTTATTTATCTCATTTTTCATCATCCTCAGACTTAAATTGTGGTGCAAGTTATCTTTGGTCCGTAGTGCAAAGATGAACTGTTGATTGATGAATATCTTTGGCCCGTAGTGCAAAGATGAACTATTGATTGATAAATATCTTTGACCCGTAGTGCAAAGATGGATAGGTAGTTTGACATGATCATAACCACTGGTGATACAAATGAATATTTTTAACCCGTAGTGCAAAGATAAATTATTGATTTGAAATATTTATTGATTGATGTTACAGGAATAAAATATTGATGATAGACTTTTAAATCATAGAAGATAGTAGACATCATGCTCTACTTTACTCTTCTAATAGATTATTATTTCCGCTGCAGTTGTTGATCTAAAACTTGCTGTCCATTATATTTTATATGATCTGTTATTGTTAAAGGCTAAAGATAATTTATTCTTCATTATCTTGGTCATAATATTTTTTACTGGGCTAATTGAGCTCACCCATTTCTTTGATTGTTCTCTTCAGAAAATGAGAATATAGTTAGGACTAGCCGGGGAATGGGATGATGGTCCGAGATAGTGCTATAGTAGTCCTCACTATTTTGTAAAATAGTGTGATAATAATTGTAATGAGAACTAAATTTGAGCGTTGATATTTTTTTATTATATACTACATAATATCTGTACTGAAGCTCACAATTTGTGTGGTCGTATTTTGCACGACAGTTTTATATAAAAAGATTTGTATTTGAATTTTGTACCATGTATTTGGCGACTTAGAATGGATTATGTGGACCTATTTTGGGGGCGTCACAGTTGGTATCAGAACTTAGGGGTATGATTTCTGGCAGAGATCTAGGATTAGAACTAGGAGGGGAGAGACGAGTAAAACCTTTGCTAGTGTGTCGTACCTAAGCTTATTTGTTATTTAATTGGTCGGTCGGAATATAGGGATAATATGTGACATGTCAATTTTTTAATTAACCCTTGTTTTATGGCAGTATTTGAGAATGGCATCTGAAAATCGGGAGATAAGCAATAGAGCATATAAGACCATTGAGACACCGACAATCACTAACCAGGATAATGTACCTCAGGAAGGCAATAATACTCATATAAACAACACCACCGACCAAATGATGAACAATGGGATATTTAGGAGCTTTCTATAATTCATGCAAAACTAGACGAGAGAGACTTCTATTCAAAATACTGGTGGAAACAATGGTAACTCGTGGCTTGTCATTGCCAAGAAATTCAAAGAGTTGGGACCGCCGGAGTTTTTGGGAAAGCCGGAGCCACTTAAGGCAGAAGCTTGGATTAAGCAGATCACTAAAATATTTGATGTTCTGGGATGTATAGAGGATTAAAAGGTTCCATTCGCCACCTTTATGTTCCGTGGAGAGGCAGATTACTTGTGAGAATCTGTGAAGCGTACTAATCTTCCCAAACTTAAGATGTCTTGGGAGAAGTTTTAGGAATTTTTCAACTACAAGCACTTTCCAGAAAGTATTCGTCATATGAAGGATGTGGAATTCATCAAAATGGAACATAACAATATTACTGTATCACAATACAAGGCCAAGTTTGCGAAATTATCCCAGTTTGTATCCCATTTGGTGGATAATGAGGAACGAATAACAGGAATGTTTTTCAGAGGTTTAAAATATGAAATTCATCAATACCTCGTTTCTCATAAACTTTGTTTGTATTCAGATATTGTGAATAAGGCTCAATTATTGGAGTGAGATAATGACATTGTTCAACCAAAGGACAACAATCATAGTCGTACCGGTGGCGACAGTCATCGAAACAATGATAACCAGCGTGGAGGAAATTATCATGCCAGAAATGGTAACCACTTCGGTGGTAATCATGGCCAAGATAATAGAAGAAGTGAGTCAGGTGGAAATTTCAAAAAGAGAAGATTCAACAATGACGATGGAAAGACATCGGCAGCAGCACCAACACCAACAACCTTTTCTAGGGGAATGGAACGACCACCGGTCGTATGTTACAAATGCGGGCAAGAGAGACACTTCAGTCCAAACTACACACAGCAATCCAAGGTGTGATACAATTGCGAAAAGGAATGTCATATAGTTCGAGTGTGCCCTATAGCGAAGTCAAGTCCAGCTGGGATGGTGACACCAAACGCTGTCCCAGACAAGTCAAAGTCGGTGGTTTAGGGGAGAGCTTTTGTCCTAACTACCCAAAAACCGAGGAACCCGAACAAGTTTATCACGGGTAAGCTAATTATAAACTCTTGTGAAGTCTATACCATATTAGATACCGGTTCTACCCATTCTTTTATTTCACCTACTTGTGATCAACGTTTGAACTTGACCCCTGAGAAATTAGACTTTGACTTCTCTATTGAAACTCCATTGGGAGAAACCTTCGTTACATCCACAGTTTACAAATCTTATTTGATTCAAATTGGCACCCTCACATTACCTGTTGATCTCATCTATTCAAAAATACTTGCATTTGATGTGATTTTAATAATCGACTGGTTAACCACTTATCATACTAAAATTGATTATTTTCGTAAGGTTGTTAGCTTTCATATTCTTAACCAACCTGTCATGCGAATTCAAGCAAACAAACCACTAAAATCAATCACTGTCATTTCAAGTCATAAAGTTATTCGTTTATTGCAAAACGTATGTCAAGCTTTCTTAGCCCATGTCACCAATTTAAACAAGAATACGTTAGATTTAATTGATATTTCTATTGTTAATAAATTTCCTGATGTATTTCTCGAAGAACTTCCTGGCCTACCTCCGGAACATGAAGTTGAATTTTTTATTGACCTTGAACCCAGTACAAAACCAATTTCCAAAATCCCATATCGAATGGCTCCTATTGAACTTCAGGAGCTAAAGGTCCAACTACAGGAGTTGTTAGACATCGGCTTTATACGTCCTAGCACATCGCCTTGGGGTGCTCCTATTTTATTCGTAAAGAAGAAAGACGAGAGTATGCGACTTTGTATATACTATCGGGAGTTGAACCATGACACCATTAAGAATAGGTATCTGTTACCTCGCATTGATGACTTGTTTGACCAGTTACAAGGTGCTAAATTCTTCTCAAAGATCGATCTTCGTTCTAGATATCATCAGTTAAAGATTAAAACTGATGACATTCCAAAAACTGCCTTCAGAACTCGATACTGGCATTATAAATTCTTAGTCATGTCTTTTGGATTGACTAATGCTCCTGCGGCCTTTATGGATATGATGAACCGGATATTCAAGGAATATTTAGATCATTTTGTGGTTGTCTTTGTTGATGACATCCTCATTTACTCCAAAAGCCAGATCATGAACAACACTTAAAGCTGATACTCCAAAAGCTTCATGAAAAAAAAGCTATATTCCAAGTTGAAGAAATGCGTCTTGAGGAAGTAGCATTCCTTGGGCACGTAATAGCAAAACATGGAATATAAGTTGACACGGCGAAGATTGAAGCAATACAAAGTTGGGAGCAACCTAAGTCAGTAACCGAAATAAGTAGCTTTCTTGGCTTAGCTGGTTATTATCGGAGATTCGTGGAAGGTTTTTCTTGAATCGCTACTCCATTAACTTAGCTGACTCAAAAAGATACAAAATTCGAATGAAGCGAGGAATGTGAGAAGAGCTTCCAAGAGATCAAAAGGAGACTCATATCAGCACCTGTTCTGACAATACCATCTGGTTCGGAGGGATTTGTCATCTACAGCGATGCGTCAGGCAAAGGGTTAGGATGTTTTCTCATGCAATATGGGAAAGTCAAAGCCTATGTGTAAGACCCCAACTTTTATGAATAAAGATTTAATTTTCTTTTTATATTATTTCGGAATAGTAAGGTGTTAATTTAATAAATATGAAAGTTATGGGTGAAATGTGCAAATATTTTAAAATGAGCAAGTGGTTATAAAATATTCATTGTTGTCGGAGAATATTCGTTTGGTAGTGAAATATTCTTGTTGTCGGGGAATATTCGTACGACGGCACAGCTATTTGTGGGCCCCACAACGGAATAACTGTCGGATATAGAAAGCGACAGAAATAACCTTTTTATAAAATAACGGCGTAGTTGTTACCGTTAGTACTGTTGAAATACCCGGTGGTTAAAATACAGTAATACGCGGTGTTGCACGGTAGCACACGGTATTGCATAGTAGCACACGGTATTGCACAGTAATTCTAATTATTGATTCTTACGTGAGAAGTCATTACTCAATAATTGTTATAGTAATTACTGTTCAATATTTTATATTATTGATTCAATAATTGCATGATATTTTATTGATTCAATAATTGCTACGTTGATATTTTATATCAATAATTGCTACGTTGCTATTTTATATGATTGATTCAATAATGGCTACAGTTGATATTTTGTATTATTGATTCAATAATTGTCACTGCACAGTATTTCACATTATCAAATCAATAATTCATATTATTTGAATAATATTATTAGATACCATTATTGGCAATGTCTAAGGAAGTTCTGTCGAGGAAAGGGGTTAGATTAATCTAATTGCGCGCCAGTAAGGAGAAATCCTTATCGGAAAGCCCCCTCTTTCCTCGGAATGACCTGTTTGTCAATATTGTAGTTCTGTAATATTATTTGTGAATAATTAATTATTGATTTATATGATAAGGAAATATTTATTTTGTGGATAAAAAAGAAGGAATTAGTACTGAGGTATTTTTATCAGTATTTTGGTGTGGAAAATCATCTGTTTATGGATTTCGGATAATTTATATTTGGAATTTGGAAAAACTTCCTTCTACAAAGTTGTAGAGAATTAAATTTCCTATAGAAAGATATAGAATTTGTATTTTCTGACAAAAGGGCTATTTATTATGAATTATTGAAGTTTCGGAAAATAAATATTTTTTTAATAAATGGTGGGGCCCACTTTTTGTTGAATGATTCTTTTCCACGAGGCGGCTGGAGAAATTTTTTTAAAAAAAATATTATTTTATTAATTTAGTCTACTTTGGCATCCTAAGCTTTTCCTATAAATAGGGTGCTTAGGTTAGAATTGAAAATCACACCAGAATCAGAAGTTTTCTCTCTCTATAATATCGAGCGTATTTTTGTGAGTATTTAGATACTTTGAGTGTTAGTATTCAGTACAAGTTTTCTTCGGTATTATATCCGATATTTCAGCCAGAAGTACTATTCTTTTGAGGTAAGGGATGTTATTTTCTTTCATAAATGATGTTATTCTTTTCAATATCATTATACCAAAATATTGACATGAATTTTATTATGAAATTCTTACTTTTTCCGTCGGAGTTACTATTCACGTATACGGCACTATTCACGGAAAAATTAAATTTTTTTCTATTTGTCCAAATTGTTTGTTAAGGTTCCTATCTTTGATTGGATCTAAGTTTTGAGCTTCATTCTTGAATTTTGCTCTACAAAGTATTATTATGGAATATTCTTGAACTTGAATAAACTAAAATACGAATCCTTAATCTTATCCTTTATTTCACTGGATTCGTTATTTATATTATTTTTCATCATCCTCAGTCCTAAGTGGTGATATAACTGAATATCTTTGGCCTGTAGAGCAAAGATGAATAATTACCTGATGAATATCTTTGGCCGTAGTGCAAAGATGACAAGTGTTGAGATGAACATGACCACTGATGATACAAATAAATATCTTTGGCCTGTAGTGCAAAGATGAATATTTGATTTGAGATGTATATTGATTGATGTTACAGGGATAAAATATTGATGATGAACGGTTATTTTCGCTGCGAATATTGATCTAAAACCTGTTATCAATAATATTTTATCTGATTTATTGAAGGCTAACGATAATTTATTTTTCATTATCTTAGTCATAATATTCTTTACTGGGCTAGTTGAGCTCACCTTTTTCATCTGTTGTCCTCTTCAGGAAATGAGAATGTTACAGGAACTAGTCGGGGGATAGAGTGATGGTCCGAGTTAGAGCAGTAATAGTCCTTACTATTTTTGTAAAATAGTGGGATAATAATTGTAATAAATAAAGAATGAATTTGAATGTTAATATTTTGTATTATATACGATTTGTATTGACACTCACAGTTGTGTGGTCATATTTTGCACGACCGTGTGATATAAAGTTTGTATTTGAATTCTGTACCATGTATTTGGCGACTCAGAATGGGTTGGGTTGACTGGACCTATTCTGGGGGCGTCACAGTTGGTATCAGAGCTTAGGGATATGATCTCTGGCGGAGATCGGGGAATAGAACTAGGAGGGGAGAGACGAGTAAATCCTTCACTAGTATGTCCTACCTAAGCTTATGTGGTATTTAATTGGTCAGTCGGAGCATAGGGTTAATATATGATATATTTTTTGTTTAATTAACCCTTATTTTATGACAGTATTTGAGAATGGCAGCTGAGAATGTTAACAACGAAGTGAATGAGACCGTGGAGACACCTTTAATCACTAACCAGGAGAACGTGCAACAAGAAGGCAATGTTCATCCTGAAAACAACGCTGGTCAGACGATAAACGATGAGATGTTTCGAAGTTTTTTGCAGTTCATGCAAAACCAGACGAGGGAAACTCGGGTGCAACATACAGGTGGAGATAATAACAACACGCGAATTGTCACTGCCAAGCAGTTCAAAGAATTAGGACCACCAGAGTTTTTGGAGAAGCCGGATCCGATCAAGGCGGAGACATGGATTAAACAAATTATCAAGATATTTGATGTCTTGGGATGCACGGAGGAACAGAAGGTTCCATTCGCCACGTTTATGTTCCGTGGAGAGGCAGATTACTGGTGGGAATCTGTGAAGCGTACCCAGCCTGCCGCACTCAAGATGTCTTGGGAAGCGTTCTAGAAACTATTCAATGACAAGTACTTTTCTGAAAGTATTCGTCATATGAAGGAGGTAGAATTTATCAGACTCGAATAAAACAACATGACGGTATCCCAGTACGAGGCTAAGTTCGCAGAGCTGTCCAGGTTTGCACCTCATTTGGTGGAGAATGAGGAACATATGACGTGGATGTTTCTAAGAGGTTTGAAACCCGAAATACGTCAATACCTCATTTCTCATAAATTTTCTTTATATTCGGATGTAGTAAACAGGGCCCAGTTGTTAGAACGAGATAATGATTATGTTCAACCGAGGGACCACAACCAAGGTCGTACCGGTGGCAGCAGTCATCGGAGCAATGAAAACCAGCGAGGAGGAAAGTATGACAGAAGCGGTAACCACTCCGGTGGTACTCGTGGCCATGATAGTAGGAAAAGCGAATCGGGGGGAGATTTCAAGAAGAGAAGGTACAACAATGAGAACGTGAAGACGTCAACATCAGCACCAGCATCAACTGTTTCGAGGGGAGGAGAACGACCACCGGTCGTATGCTATAAATGCGAAAAAGAGGGACACATCAGCCCAAACCGCCCACAAAAATTTAAAGCATGCTATAACTGTGGAAAAGAAAGACATATAGCTCGAGATTGTCCTGTTGCGAAACCAAGTTCAGCGGGGGTGGTGATTCCAAAGGCGGTTTCGGACAAGTCAAAGTCGGTGATTCCTGAAAGAGCGTTTGTCGTGACAGCCCAAAACGCGAGGAACCCGAATGAATTTATTACGGGTTAGTTAATCATAAATTTTTGCGAAGTCTATACCTTGTTAGATACCGGTGCTACCCATTCTTTTATTTCGCCTGCTTGTGCTCAACGTTTGAACTTGACTTCTGATAAATTAGACTTTGACTTATCTGTTGAAACTCCGTTAGGAGAAACCTTTGTTACATCCACAGTTTACAAATCTTGCTTGATTCAGATTGATACCCTTTCTTTACCTGTTGATCTTATATCTTTGAAAATACTTGCATTTGACGTGATTTTAGGAATTGACTGGTTAACCACTTACCATGCCAAAATTGATTGTTTTCATAAGGTTGTTAGTTTTTATATTCCTAATCAACCTGTTGTGCGAATCCAAACCACCAAACCACTAAAATCAGTCAATATCATTTCAAGTTATAAAGCTATTCGTTTATTAAAAAACGGATGTCAAGCTTTCTTAGCTCATGTCACTGATCTAAATCAGAATACGTCAGGTTTGAATGATATTTCCGTTGTTAATGAGTTTCCTGATGTATTTCCCGAAGAACTTCCCGGTCTACCCCCATAACGTGAAGTTGAATTCTTTATTGACCTTGAGCCCGGTACGAAACCCATTTCTAAAATCCCATATCGAATGGCTCCTATTGAACTTCAGGAGTTAAAGGTCCAACTACAGGAATTGTTAGACATCGGTTTTATTCATCCTAGTACATCTCCTTGGGGTGCTCCTGTTTTATTCGTTTGGAGCGAGGAATGTGAGAAGAGCTTCCAAGAGCTCAAGAGAAGACTTATTTCGGCACCTGTTCTAACAATACCATCTAGTTCGGATGGATTTGTTATCTACAGCGATGCTTCGGGCAAAGGGTTAGGATGTGTTCTCATGCAACATGGGAAAGTCATAGCCTATGCCTCGCGACAACTCAAAGAATATGAGAGGAATTATCCTACTCATGATCTCGAGTTGGCAGCTGTCGTTTTTGCGTTGAAGATTTGGAGACATTACCTGTATGGGGAGAAAGTGGAGATTTATACGGATCATAAGAGCCTTAAATATTTCTTCACTCAGAAGGAACTCAACATGCGGCAACGACGTTGGCTTGAGCTGTTGAAAGATTACGATCATACCATCCAATACCATCCTGGAAAAGCGAACGTGGTAGCTGAGGCGTTGAGTAGAAGATCATATGCGGAAACGGGTGCGATGATGTCAAGTATACGCATAGAACCAGCTTTGATTGATAAAGTTAAAGCTGCTCAAGCTACAGATCTGGAGCTGATGAAGATGAAGAAGAAGGTGCAAGAAGGTGCCATTCCAGAAGCAAGAATCGATGAAGAGGGAATACTTCGAGTCAACTCCAGACTTTGTGTTCCTAACGATTCTGACTTAAAGTATAGAATCATGATGGAGGCACACAACACACCGTTTGCAATCCATCCTGGGAGTACCAAAATGTATTGTGATCTTCGATATATATTTTGGTGGAGCAATATGAAGAGAGAGATCGCGGAGTTTATTTTGAGATGTTTAACTTGTCAACGTGTAAAGGCAGAGCATCAAGTACCGAAGGATCCATTGCATCCACTGGAGATTCTGAAATGGAAGTGGGAACACATTACGATGAATTTCATTACGGGTCTTCCCAAGGTTTCTTAAGGCATAGATGCGATTTGGGTTATTGTTGATAGATTAACCAAGTCTGCTCATTTCTTGCCGATACGGGAGACTTATTCCCTTGAACATCTTGCTCATATGTACGTGAATGAGATTGTGAGATTGCATGGCATGCCAGTATCCATAGTTTAGGATCGTGACCCCAGATTTACTTCACAATTTTGGATCAGTTTGCAGAAAGCTATGGGCACGGATTTACGATTCAGTTCGGCTTATCATCCTCAAACGGACGGGCAATCAGAGAGGACTATTCAAACTCTTGAAGATCTATTGAGACTTTATGTTCTAGACTTCAAAGGGAGTTGGGATAAGTACTTACCATTGGTGGAATTCTCCTACAACAACAGTTATCAAGAAAGTATAGGCGTAGCTCCATTTGAAGCGTTGTATGGGAGAAAGTGTCACTCTCCAGTATGCTGGGATGAGGTGGGTGAAGCAACATTGTTGGAACCAGAGTTGGTACGTATGACTACGAAAAAGATCAAAATAATCCGACAACGTATACAAACAGCACAAGATCGACAAAAGAGTTATGCGGATCTTCATCGAAAGGACGTGGAATTTAACGTTGGGGACCACGTATTGTTACAAATTGCACCGTGGAAAGGAGTTACGAGATTCAAAAAGAGAGGAAAGCTCAATCCACGATTCATTGGTCCATTTGAGATTCTTGACCGAGTAGGAAATGTGGCCTATAGACTCGCTTTACCTCCAAGCATGTCTCGTGTTCATAACGTATTTCATATATCCGTGTTACGTAAATATGTGAAAGATCCAAACCACATTATTTAGTTAGAACCAGACGAGATAGCCGAAGATTTAACGTACGAGAAGATACCTGTCAAGATCTTGGATAGGAAGGAGCATGTCCTACGCTCGAAAATTATACCTCAAGTTAAAGTTTTGTGGAGAAACCATGCAATTGAGGAAATGACCTGAGAGTTGGAATCGAAAATGAAAACGAGGTATCCTCACCTTTTCGACATACCAGGTACGTACGTCAATTTCGAGGACGAAATTTCATAAGGAGGGGAGGTTGTAAGACCCCAACTTTTATGAATAAAGATTTAATTTTCTTTATATATTATTTCGGAATAGTAAGGTGTTGATTTAATAAATATGAAAGTTATGGGTGAAATGTGCAAATATTTTAAAATGAGCAAGTGGTTATAAAATATTCATTGTTGTCGGGGAATATTCGTTTGGTCGTGAAATATTCTTGTTGTCGGGGAATATTCGTACGACGGCGCAGCTATTTGTGGGCCCCACAACGGATTAACTATCGGATATAGAAAGCGACAGAAATAACCTTTTTATAAAATAACGGCGTAGTTGTTACCGTTAGTACTGTTGAAATACCCGGTGGTTAAAATACAGTAATACGCGGTGTTGCACGGTAGCACACGGTATTGCATAGTAGCACACGGTATTGCACAGTAATTCTAATTATTGATTCTTACGTGAGAAGTCATTACTCAATAATTATTACAGTAATTACTGTTCAATATTTTATATTATTGATTCAATAATTGCTACGTTGATATTTTATATCAATAATTGTTACGTTGCTATTTTATATGATTGATTCAATAATGGCTACAGTTGATATTTTGTATTATTGATTCAATAATTGTCACTGCACAGTATTTCACATTATCAAATTAATAATTCATATTATTTGAATAATATTATTAGATAGCATTATTGGCAATGTCTAAGGAAGTTCTGTCGAGGAAAGGGGTTAGGTTAATCTAATTGCGCGCAAGTAAGGAGAAATCCTTATCGGAAAGCCCCCTCTGTCCTTGGAACGACCTGGTTGTCAATATTGTAGTTCTGTAATATTATTTGTGAATAATTAATTATTGATTTATATGATAAGAAAATATTTATTTTGTGGATATAAAAGAAGGAATTAGCGCTGATGTGTTTTTATCAGTATTTTGGTGTGGAAAATCATCTGTTTATGGATTTCGGATAATTTATATTTGGAATTTGGAAAAAAGTTGTAGAGAATTAAATTTTCTATAGAAAGATATAGAATTTGTATTTTCTGACAAAAGGGCTATTTATTATGAATTATTGAAATTTCAGAAAATAAATATTTTTTTTAATAAATGGTGGGCCCCACTTTTTGTTGAATGATTCTTTTCCACGAGGCGGCTGGAGAAATTTTTTTTAAAAAAATATTATTTTATTAATTTAGTCTACTTTGGCATCCTAAGCTTTTCCTATAAATAGGGTGCTTAGGTTAGAATTGAAAATCACACCAGAATCAGAAGTTTTCTCTCTCTATAATATCGAGCGTATTTTTGTGGGTATTTAGATACTTTGAGTGTTAGTATTCAGTATAAGTTTTCTTCGGTATTATATCCGATATTCCAGCCAGAAGTACTATTCTTTTGAGGTAAGGGATGTTATTTTCTTTCATAAATGATGTTATTCTTTTCAATATCATTATACCAAAATATTGACATGGATTTTATTATGAAATTCTTACTTTTTCCGTCGGGGTTACTATTCACGTATACGGCACTATTCACGTATACGGCACTATTCACGGAAAAATTAAATTTTTTTCCTATTTGTCCAAATTGTTTGTTAAGGTTCCTATCTTTGATTGGATCTAAGTTTTGAGCTTCATTCTTGAATTTTGCTCCACAAAGTATTATTATGGAATATTCTTGAACTTGAATAAACTAAAATACGAATCCTTAATCTTATCATTTATTTCACTGGATTCGTTATTTATATTATTTTTCATCATCCTCAGTCCTAAGTGGTGATATAACTGAATATCTTTGGCCTATAGAGCAAAGATGAATGATTACCTGATGAATATCTTTGGCCGTAGTGCAAAGATGGCAGGTGTTGAGATGAACATGACCACTGATGATACAAATGAATATCTTTGGCCTGTAGTGCAAAGATGAATATTTGATTTTAGATGTATATTGATTGATGTTACAGGGATAAAATATTGATGATGAACGGTTATTTTCGCTGCGAATATTGATCTAAAACTTGTTGTCAATAATATTTTATCTGATTTATTGAAGACTAACGATAATTTATTTTTCATTATCTTAGTCATAATATTCTTTACTGGGCTAGTTGAGCTCAACCTTTTCATCAGTTGTCCTCTTCAGGAAATGAGAACGTTACGGGAACTAGTCGGGGGACAAAGTGATGGTCCGAGTTAGAGCAGTAGTAGTCCTCTCTATTTTTATAAAATAGTGGGATAATAATTGTAATAAATAAAGAATGAATTTGAATGTTAATATTTTGTATTATATACGATTTGTATTGACACTCACAGTTGTGTGGTCGTATTTTATACGACCGTGTGATATAAAGTTTGTATTTGAATTCTGTACCATGTATTTGGCGACTCAGAATGGGTTGGGTTGACTGGACCTATTCTGGGGGCATCACACTATGCCTCACGATAACTCAAATAATATGAGAAGAATTATCCTAATCATGATCTAGAGTTAGCAGCTGTCGTTTTCGCGTTGAAGATCTAGGACACTTCCTGTATGGGGAGAAAGTGGAGATCTATACGGATCATAAGAGCCTCAAATATTTCTTCACTCAAAAGGAACTCAACATATGGCAACGACGTTGGCTTGAGCTGTTAAAAGATTACGGCCATACCATACAATACCATCCTAGAAAAGCGAACGTGGTAGCGGATGCGTTGAGTAGAAGATCATATGCGGGAAACGAGTGTGATGCTGTCAACAAAAAGGCCCATTTTGTATGACTTACAAAGGATGGAGATAGAGTTAAAGACTCCAGGGACCCACGTGAAGATGGCAATTATACGCGTAGAACTAGCTTTTATTGATAAAGTTAAAGCTGCACAAGCTACAGACCTCAGACTCGTAGCTGATAAATATGAAGAAGAAGGTACAAGAAGGTGCTATACCAGAAGCAAGAATCGATGAAGAGGGAATACTTCGAGTCAAATCCAGATTTTGTGTTCCTAACGACTCTGATTTGAAGCATAAAATCATGATGGAAGCACACAACACACCGTTTGCAATTTATCTTGGGAGTACCAAAATGTATCGTGATCTTCGACATACATTTTGGTGGAGTAATATGAAGAGAGAGATCGCGGAGTTTATCTCAAGGTGTTTAACGTGTCAACGTGTCAAGGCGGAGCATCAAATTCAAAAAGGTTCATTGCAACCACTTGAAATTCTAGAATGGAAGTGGGAGCACATCAACATGGATTTCGTTACGGGTCTTCCCAAGGTTTATCAAGGCATAGATGCAATTTGGGTCATTATCAATAGATTAACCAAGTCTGCTCATTTCTTGCCTATACGAGAAACTTATTCACTTGAACGTCTTGCTCGTATGTACATATAAATGAGATTGTAAGACTGCATGATATGCCAATATCTATAGTTTCTGATCGAGACCCAAGATTTACTTTACGATTTTGGGTCAACTTGCAGAAAGCTATGGGCACCGATTTACAATTTAGTTCTGCATATCATCCTCAAACGGACGGGCAATCGGAAAGGACTATTCAAACTCTTGAAGATCTATTGAGACTCTGCATTCTAGACTTCAAAGGAAGTTGGGACAAGTACTTACCATTGGTGGAATTCTTCTACAACAACAGTTATCAGGCAAGCATAGATATGGCTCCATTCAAGGCGTTGTATGGACGAAAGTGTAGTTCTCAAGTATGTTGGGATGAGATGGGTGAAGCAACATTGCTAGGACCAGAGTTAGCAAGTATGACTAAATAAAAGATTCAAATAATCCAGCAACGTATACAAACAGCACAAGATCGACAAAAGAGTTATGCGGATCTTCATCGAAGGGGGTCATGGAATTTAATGTCGGAGACCATGTATTGTTACATGTTTCTCCATGGAAACGAGTTACGAGATTCGAAAAAAGAGGAAAGCTCAACCCATAATTTATTGGTCCATTTGAAATCCTCGACCGAGTAAGAACTGTGGCCTATAGACTCGCCTTACCGCCAAGCATGTCTCGCGTTCATTACGTTTTTCACATATCCATGCTCCGTAAATGTGTGAAAGACCCAAACCACATTATTAAATTAGAACCAGACGAGATATATAGCCGAAGATTTAACGTATGAGGAGGTACATGTCAAGATCTTAGATAAGAAGGAACATATTCTACGCTCAAAGGTTATACCTCAAGTTAAAGTTTTATGTAGAAACCATGATATTGAGGAAATGACCTGGGAGTTAGAATCTGAAATGAAAGCAAGGTATCCTCACCTCTTCGAAATACCAGGTACGTACGTCAATTTCAAGGACTAAATTTCATAAGGAGGAGAGGTTGTAACACCCCAACTTTTTATGAATAGGATTTAATTTTCTTTATATATTATTTTAAATAGTAATGTGTGGATTTGATAAATGTGATAGTTATGGGTAATATGTGCAAATTTTACAAAGTATGCAAGTTGTCATAAAATATTAGGAGAATATTCGTTTTGTCAGATAATATTCTTATTGTCTGGAAATATTCGTACGACGGCACAATCATTGGTGAGCCCATAATAGAATAACTGTCGGATGAAGAAAATGACAAAAATAAGTTTTCTAAAAATTGACGGCGGAACTTTTACCGTTAACTGTTAAAATACCCGGTGATAAAAGTACAGTAATACACGTTGTTGCACAGTAGCACACGGTATTGCACAATATCTTTGATTATTGATGCTTACGTAAGAAGTCACTTAATATTTCATTCAATAATTGCTACAGTGATAATTGCATAGTATTTTATATTATCAAATCAATAATTGCCACAACACAGAAACTCGTATTATTGAAATGATATTATTAGATAGCATTATTGACAATGTCTAGAAAGTTTTATCGAGGAAAGGGGTTAGGTTATATAATTGTGCGCCAATAAGGATAAATCCTTATCAAAAAGTTCCCTCTTTCCTAGGAACGATCTGATTGTCAATATTGTGAGCTTATAATATTAATTGTGAATAATTGTTATGTGATAGATAATTGTCCAATTTTTGTTATAAATTGAGGAATTTAACATGAGATATTTATTGAAAGTTTGGCATATTTTTCTGTGGAATTATAATTATCTCCTCCGATAAAATATTCATTCAAATATATTATTATAATAGTATATTATAATAGTATAGTTTATTTTAATATATTATTATAATATTATATTAACTTTGTCAGATTGTTAAATTTTTTCAAAACTTCCCGTGCACTTCTCTTTTTCCTAATTAGAGGAATACTTCCTGCAAAATTCTTTTATTTCCAAATTGTGGGCCCTCATCAACCAATAAGAAAGAAGGAAGGAAAGAAAGAAAGAAAGGCGGGAGAAAGTTAGGCAGAGAAGGAAAGAAAAAAAAAAGGACGATTAGGCAGAGAAAATTTAGGCAGGGAATTTTTTTTCCTCCGTGCTGCACTATAAAAAGGGAGGTTACCCTTCATCCAAAACACACCAGAAAACACAAGTGTTCCTACTGCAATATTGTGAGTATTTATTGTAAGTATAAAAATACTTTGAGTGTAGCTTATAGTGCAAGATTTTCTCAGGATTTAATCCGGTATATCAGTCAAATCTAGTTTTCTACTGAGGTAAAGGATGTTATTTCTTTCAATATTCATAAAGGATATTATTTTCTTTCATACTCTATATTATGAAAGTGATAATATTTCATTTCATATTTTTAAATTTAAACTTATTAAGATAAGTATTGCTTTTATAATTTCTGAAATGATTAAAAATTCTTTGAGTTTTACGTCTTCATCTAATATCATTTCACCGGAATATTGATTTGAACATTTTATAAACTTTTAATATTTTCATGTCGGGGTACTATTCATACGGTACTATTCACGGGATACTATTCGCGAAGTACTATTCACGATAAAAATTGATTTCTTTTCTGTCTAAATTATTTTTGATATATGAATATCATTCTTGAATTTTGCTCCACAATTGATTATTATGTTGACAATTTGAACATTCTTGAACTTGGATAAATTAAATTATAAATCTCTAATGTTTGTTCTTGATCTCACTTGATTCGTTCTTTATATCATTTTTCATCATCCTCAGTCTTAAATTATGGTGGAAGTTATCTTTGGCCCGTAGTGCAAAGATGAACTGTTGATTGATGAATATCTTTGGCCCGTAGTGCAAAGATGAACTATTGATTGATAAATATCTTTGGTCCGTAGTGCAAAGATGGATAGATGTTTAGCATGATCATAACCACTGGTGATATAAATGAATATCTTTAACCCGCAGTGCAAAGATAAATTATTGATTTAAAATATTTATTGATTGATGTTACAGGGATACAATATTGATGATGGATTTTTAAATCATAGAAGATAATAGACATCATATTCTACTTGACTGTTCTAATAGATTGTTATTTTCGCTGCAGTTATTGATCTAAAACTTGTTGTCCATTATATTTTATCTAATATGTTATTGTTAAAGGCTAAAGATAATTTATTCTTCATTATCTTTGTCATAATATTCTTTACTAGGCTACTTGAACTCACTTTGTTCTTTGATTATTCTCTTCAGGAAATAAGAATATAGTGGGACTAGCCGGGGAATGGAGTGATGGTCCGAGATAGTGCTATAGTAGTCCTCACTATTTTGTAAAATAGTGTGATAATAATTATAATGAGGACTGAATTTGAGCGTTGATATTTTCTTATTATATATGACATAATATCTGTACTGAAGCTCAAAATTTGTGTGGTCGTATTTTGCACAACAGTTTTATATAAAAAGATTTATATTTGGATTCTGTACCATATATTTGGCGACTCAGAATGTGTTGTGTGGTCCTATTTTGGGGGCGTCACAATAACTATACTACTAAAATAACAAACATTAACTTATTAAATTGTAGTTAATTTATTCTAATACTCGTTTTTATTAGTAAAATATTTACAAATAAATAATTAGTTAAAACTTAGTACGTCGTCAAACCTGTCAGAATCAACATCATGTTCATTATTTGATTATATCTCTTCCTTTTGCGTATCAATTTGTTTCTCGGTATCATCTTCTACAACGACATACGGACTGACAACCACATCTTCCTCGAATTCGTGAACATCGGGTACGTCAACGACATGATCTACCAGCACATTATCATCATCTAGCACTACGTGGCTGGGATTGCTAACTTATTCTTGCAACGGGTCATCCGTTCCAGATAAATTAGTACCATCAAATGCCCGAGTCTTCGTTGTGACACTGTATACCAAGGGGATCTATAATTTAAGACATTAAGGCATAGTACACTTGAGTTGTTTGGCTGACTAACGCGATTACGTCATCAGACTATAACTTTGACTTTATATCTACTGTGACGATTCTAATACGATCAACTTTAACACCATTTGCAGTAGTCAATGTAAGACCCTAACTTTTATGAATAAAGATTTAATTTTTTTATATATTATTTTTAAATAGTAAGGTGTTGATTTGATAAATGTGATAGTTATGGGTAATATGTGCAAATTTTACAAAGTAAGCAAGTGGTCATAGAAATATTCGTTTGATCGGGGAATATTCTTTTTGTCGGGCAATATTCGTACGACGGCACAATCATTGGTGGGCCCCATAACGGAAAACTGTCGGATAAAAAAAATGACAAGAATAAGTTTTCTAAAGATAACGGCGGAACTTTTACCGTTAACTGTTGAAATACCCGGTGATGAAAAATACAGTACTTTGCGTTGTTGCACAGTAGCACACGGTATTGCACAATATTTCTGATTATTGATGGTTACATAAGAAGTCACTCAGTAGTTCATTCAATACTTGCTACAGTGATAATTGCACAGTATTTTATAATTATTGATTCAATAATTGTCACACATATTATTTAAATGCTATTATTGATTAGCATTATTGGCAATGTCTAGAAAGATCTGACGAGGAAAGGGGTTTGGTTATTTAATTGCGCGCCAATAAGGAGAAATCTTTATCGAAAAGCCCCCTCTTTCTTGGGAATGATCTAGTTGTCAATATTGTAAATCTATAATATTAATTGTGAATAAATATGGAAGGATTAAAAAGCGTTGATTAATTGTGTGATGAGTAACATAACCATTAGAAGAAGTTTCCAACACTCGAAGGATATAATGGTGATATGTAGCATTTTGTAAGTTTGAGACCCATAGGTCATCATCTAAGAGTCACTTTCGTAAATAGTAACTCAAATAGTAATTCAAATAGTAACTTGTCTTTTCGCTTTTTCAAGAGTTATTTGCCCCTTCGCAAATAGTAACTTGCCTCTTCATTTTTTCAAGAGTTATTTGCCCCTTCGCAAATAGTAGTTTCCTCTTCAATATTACCAAGAATCATTTTGACCATTCGATAAGGCCAAGGGCCACCTTCACTTCTTCTATAAATAAAAGTTCAATTATTTATTATTTCTCACCAATTCACAAAGTTATACAGAGAGAAACTATAGAGAGAAAATAAGAGAGAAAGAAGAAGAGTATTCTGCTGCTACACTATTGCAGTATCAAAACTTTTACTAAGGTATGGGATATTATTTTCTTATAAATGATGTTATTTCTTTCAATATCATTTCACAAAAATATGGGTACGAGATTTATTAAGAATTTTTTCCTTTTCATGTCGGGGTTACTATTCATGTATACTTTCCTATTCACGAATACGAAACTATTCACAGAAAAAATAAATTTTCTTTTCTTTGTCCAAATTGTCTGTTATGGTTCTTATCTTTGATTGGATCCATGTTTTGAACCTCATTCTTGAATTTTTCTCCACAATTGATTATTATGGAGTATTCTTGAACTTGGATAAACTAAATTACGAATCCCTAATATTTGTCCTTTATCTCACTGGATTCGTTCTTTAAAATATTTTTCATCATCCTCAGTCTTAAATGGTGATACTTGATGAATATCTTTGGCCTGTAGTACAAAGATGAATGATTACTTGATGAATATCTTTGGCCTGCAGTGCAAAGATAAATGATTACCTGATAAATATCTTTGGCCCGTAGTGCAAAGATGGACAGATGTTGATATGATCATGACCACTGGTGATACAAATGAATATCTTTGGCCGTAGTGCAAAGATGAATATTTGATTTGAATGTATTGATTGATGTTACAGAGATAAAATATTGATGATGGAGTTTTAAAAAATAGAAGCTGGTAGACATCATTTTCTACTTAACTCTTCTAATGAATTGTTATTTCTGCTGCAGTTGTTAATCTAAAACTAGAATACGTCAGATTTGAATGAAACAGAATACTCAACCCATTCTGAGTCGCCAAATACATGGTACAGAATCTAAATAAAATCTTTTATATCATACGGTCGTGCAAAATATGACCACACAACTATGAGTGTCAATACAAACATGTAGAAAATATAAATACTCAAACTAAGTCCTCATTACAATTATTATCACACTATTTTACAAAAATAGTGAGGACTACTACTGCTCTAACTCGGACCATCACTCTGTCCTCCGACTAGTCCCTACGACATTTTCATTTCTTGAAGAGGACATTAGAAGAAAAGGGTGAGCTCAAGTAGCCCAGTAAAGAATATTATGACTAAGATAATGGAGAATAATTTATCGTTAGTCTTCAACAAGTTAGATAAAATATTATGGACAACAAGTTTTAGATCAACAACTGCAGCGGAAATAACAATTCATTAGAAGAGTTAAGTAGAAAATGATGTCTACCAGCTTCTATGATTTAAAAGTCCATCATCAATATTTTATCCCTGTAACAACAATCAATGCATTCAAATTAAATATTCAGCTTTGCACTACGGTCAAAGATATTCATTTGTATCACCAGTGGTCATGATCATATCAACACCTGTCCATCTTTGCACTGCGGGCCAAAGATATTCATCAGGTAATCATTCATCTTTGCACTACAGGCTAAAGATATTCATCAAGTAATCATTCATCTTTGCACTACAGGCCAAAGATATTCATCAATTATCACCATTTAAGACTAAGGATGATTAAAAATATTTTAAAGATCGAATACAATGAGATAAAGGACAAAGATTAGGGATTCGTAATATGGTAATATGCGCAAAGTTTACAAAATAAGCAAGTGGTTATAAAATATTCATTGTTGTCAGGGAATATTCATTTGGTCGTGGAATATTCTTGTTGTCGAGGAATATTCGTACGACGGCGCAGCCATTTGTGGGCCCCATAACGGAAAATTGTCTGATGAAAAAAATGACAAGAATAAGTTTTCTAAAAATAACGACAAAAACTATTGAAATACCCGGTGATAAAAGAACAGTTGTAAGACCCCGAATTTTATAAATAAAGATTTAATTTTCTTTATATATTATTTTGAAATAGTAAGGGGTTGATTTAATTAATGTAGTAAGTTGTGGGTAAAATGCACAAATATTTCAAAATGAGCAAGTGGTTATAAAATATTCATTGTTGTCGGGGAATATTTGGTTGGTCGTGGAATATTCTTGTTGTCGGGGAATATTCGTACGACGGCGCAGCCATTTATGGGCCCCACGACGGAATAACTTTAGATATAGAAAGCGACAGAAATAAACTTTTTATAAAATAACGGCGTAGTTGTTACCGTTAGTATTGTTGAAATACCCGGTGGTTAAAATACAGTAATACGCGGTGTTGCACAGTAGCACACGGTATTGCACAGTATTTCGAATTATTGATTCTTACGTAAGAAGGCACTTACTCAATTATTGTTACAATAATTACTGTTCAATATTTTATATTATTGACTCAATAATTGCTACGTTGATATTTTATATGATTGATTCAATAATGGCTACCGTTGATATTTTGTATTATTGATTCAATAATTGTCACTGCACAGTATTTTACATTATCAAATCAATAATTCATATTATTTGAATAATATTATTAAATAGCATTATTGGCAATGCCTAAGGAAGTTCTGTCGAGGAAAGGGGTTAGGTTAATCTAATTGCGCACTAGTAAGGAGAAATCCTTATCGGAAAGCCCCGTCTTTCCTGGGAACGACCTGGTTGTCAATATTGTAGTTCTGTAATATTATTTGTGAATAATTAATTATTGATCTATATGATAAGAAAATATTTATTTTGTGGATATAAAAGAAGGAATTAGTACTGAGGTATTTTTATCAGTATTTTGGTGTGGAAAATCATCCGTTTGTGGATTTCGGCCATTTTTGGTTGGGAATTTGGAAAAACTTCAATCTACAAAGTTGTAGAGAATTAAATTTCCTATGAAAAGGACATAGAATTTGTATTTTTTTTTTGATAAAAGTGCTATTTATTATGAATTATTGAAGTTTCAAAAATAAATATTTTTAAAAAAAAATAAAATGGTGGGCCCCACTTTTGTCATTGCTTTGAAAATGCTGATCTTTTTTGGTGGGCGTATGAAAGTCGCAGGTAGCAGAAAGTCTACTTTGGCATCCTAAGCTTTTCCTATAAATAGGATGCTTAGTTAGAAATGAAAATCACACTAGAATCAGAAAATATTCTCTCTATAAAATCGAGCGTATTTCTTGTGAGTATTTAGATACTTTGAGTGTTGATAACCGTGCAAGTTTTTGTCCACATAATATTTAATATTTCAGTCAAAACTACTCTCCTATAAGGTAAGGGATGTTATTTTCTTTCGTAAACGATGTTATTCTTTTCAATATCATTATACCAAAATATTGTCATCGATTTTATTATGAAATTCTTACTTTTTCTGTCGGGGTTACTATTCACGTGTACGGCACTATTCACGTATACGGCACTATTCACGGAAAAATTAAATTTTTTTCTATTTGTCCAAGTTGCTTGTTAAGGTTCCTATCTTTGATTGGATCCAAGTTTTTATCTTTATTCTTGAATGTTGCTCCACAAAGTATTATTATGAAATATTCTTGAACTTGGATAAACTAAATTACGAATCCCTAATCTTTGTCCTTTATCTCATTGGATTCATCATTTATATTATTTTTCATCATCCTCAGTCCTAAATGGTGATATAACTGAATATCTTTGGCCTGTAGAGCAAAGATGAATGATTACCTGATGAATATCTTTGGTCGTATTGCAAAGATGACAGGTGTTGAGATGAACCTGACCACTGGTGATACAAATGAATATCTTTGGCCTGTAGTGCAAAGATGAATATTTGATTCGAGATGTGTATTGATTGATGTTACAAGGATAAAATATTGATGATGGACTTTTAAATCATAGAAGATAGTAGACTTCATTCTCTACTTAACTCTTCAAATGAATTGTTATTTTCGCTGCGAATATTGATCTAAAGCTTGTTGTCCATAATATTTTATCTGAATTATTGAAGACTAACGATAATTTATTTTCTATTATCTTAGTCATAATATTCTTTACTGGGCTAGTTGAGCTCACCCTTTTCATCTATTGTCCTCTTCAGAAAATGAGAATGTCGCAGGAACTAGTCGGGGGACAGAGTGATGGTCCGAGTTAGAGCAGTAGTAGTCCTCACTATTTATGATGAATAGTGTGATAATAATTGTAATGAGGACTTAGTTTGAATGTTAATATTTTCTACATATTTGTATTGACACTCACAGTTGTGTGGTCGTATTTTGCACGACCGTGTGATATAAAAGATTGTATTTAGATTCTGTACCATGTGTTTGGCGACTCAGAATGGGTCGGGTTGACTGGACCTATTCTGGGGGCGTCACAGTTGGTATCAGAGCTTAGGGATATAGTCTCTAGCGAAGATCTGGGAATAGAACTAGGAGGGGAGAGACGAGTAAATTCTTCACTAGTATGTCCTACCTAAGCTTATGTGGTATTTAATTGGTCAGTCGGAGCATAGGGTTATTATGTGATATGTTAATTTGTTTAATTAACCCTTATTGTATGGCAGTATTTGAGAATGGCAGCTGAGAATGTTAACAATGGAGTGAATGAGACCGTGGAGACATCTTTAATCACCAACCACGAGAACGTGCAACAGGAAGGCAATGTTCATCCTGAAAATAACACTGATCGGACGATAAACGATGAGATGTTTAGAAGTTTTTGCAGTTCATGCAAAACCAGACGAGGGAAACTCGTGTGCAAAATACAGGTGGAGATAATAACAACACGCGAATTGTCACTGCCAAGCAGTTCAAAGAATTGGGACCACCAGAGTTTTTGGGAAAGTCGGATCCGATCAAGGCAGAGACGTGGGTTAAGCAAATTACCAAGATATTTGATGTCTTGGGATGCACGGAGGAACAGAAGGTTCCATTTGCCACCTTTATGTTCCGTGGAGAGGCAGATTACTGGTGGGAATCTGTGAAGCGTACCCAGACTGCCGCACTCAAGATGTCTTGGGAAGCATTCCAAAAACTATTCAATGACAAGTACTTTCCTGAAAGTATTCGTCATATGAAGGAGGTAGATTTATCAGACTGGAATAAAATAACATGACGGTGTCCCAGTACGAGGCTAAGTTCGCGAAGTTGTCCAGGTTTGCACCTCATTTGGTGGAGAATGAGGAACGTATGACGCGGATATTTCTGAGAGGTTTGAAACCCGAAATTCATCAATACCTCATTTCTCATAAATTTTTTCTATATTCGGATGTAGTAAACAGGGCCCAGTTGTTAGAACGAGATAGTGATTATATTCAACCAAGGGACAACAACCAAGGTCGTACCGGTGGCAGCAGTCATCGGAACAATGACAACCAGCGGGGAGGAAAGTATCATGACAGAAGCGGTAACCACTCCGGTGGTAATCGTGGCCATGATAGTAGAAAAAGCGAATCGGGAGGAGATTTCAAGAAGAGAATGTACAACAATGAGAACGTGAAGACGTCAGCATCAGCACCAGCATCAACTATTTCTAGGGGAGGAGAACGACCACCGGTCGTATACTATAAATGCGGGAAAGAGGGACACATCAGCCCAAACCGCCCACAACAATTCAAAGCATGCTATAACTGTGGAAAAGAAGGACATATAGCTCGAGATTGTCCTGTAGCGAAACCAAGTCCAGCGGGGGTGGTGATTCCAAAGGCGGTTTCAGACAAGTCAAAGTCGGTGATTCTAGGAAGAGCATTTGTCGTGACAGCCCAAAATGCGAGAAACCCACACGAGGTGATTACGGATAAGCTAATCATAAACTTTTGCGAAGTTTACACCTTGTTAGATACCGGTGCTACCCATTCTTTTATTTCACCTGCTTGTGCTCAACGATTAAATTTGACACCTGAGAAGTTAGACTTTGACTTATCTGTTGAAACTCCGTTAGGAGAAACTTTCGTTACATCTACAGTTTACAAATCTTGCTTGATTCAAATTGGTACCTTCCCACCTGTTGATCTTATATCTTTGAAAATACTTGTATTTGACGTGATTTTAGGAATTGACTGGTTAACCACTTACCATGCCAAAATTGATTATTTTCGTAAGGTTGTTAGTTTTTATATTCCTAACCAACCTATTGTGCGAATTCAAACCACCAAACCACTAAAATCTATCAATGTCATTTCAAGTCACAAAGTTATTCGTTTATTGAAAAATGGATGTCAAGCTTTCTTAGCTCATGTCACTGATCTAAACCAGAATACATAAGATTTGAATAATATTTCCGTTGTTAATGAGTTTCCTGATGTATTTCCCGAAGAACTTCCAGGTCTACCCCCAGAACGTGAAGTTGAATTCTTTATTGACCTTGAGCCCAGGTACAAAACCCATTTCTAAAACCCCATATCGAATGGCTCCTATTGAACTTCAGGAGTTAAAGGTCCAACTACATGAGTTGTTAGACATCAGGTTTCATTCGTCGTAGTACATCTCCTTGGGGTGCTTCTGTTTTATTCGTAAAGAAGAAAGACGGGAGTATGCGATTTTGTATTGACTATCGGGAGTTGAACCATGTCACCATCAAGAATAGGTATCCGCTATCTCGTATTGATGACATGTTCAACTAGTTGCAAGGAGCACAATTCTTTTCAAAGATCGATCTTCGTTCTGGATATCATCAGCTGAAGATTAAAACTGAGGATATTCCGAAGACTGCCTTCAGAACTCGGTACGAGCATTATGAGTTCTTAGTCATGTCTTTTGGATTGACTAATGCTCCTGCTGCTTTCATGGATATGATGAACCGTGTATGTAAGGAATATTTGGATCAGTTCGTTGTTGTCTTTATTGACGACATCCTCATCTATTCGAAAAGTCGTGAAGATCATGAGCACCACTTGAAGTTGGTACTTCAAAAGCTTCGTGAGAACAAGCTATATGTCAAGCTGAAGAAATGCGAGTTTTGGCTTGAGAAAGTAGCATTCCTTGGGCACGTGGTATCAAAACGTGGAGTATCTGTTGACCCGACGAACATTGAAGCAATACAAAGTTGGGAGCAACCTAAGTCGGTGACCGAAGTACGAAGCTTTCTGGGCTTAGCTGGTTATTATCAGAGGTTCGTAGAGGGATTTTCTTGAATCACTACTCCATTAACTCAGTTGACTCGGAAAGATACAAAATTCATATGGAACGAGAAATGCGAGAAGAGCTTCCAAGAGCTTAAGAGAAGACTTATTTCGGCACCTATTCTGACGATACCATCTGGTTCGGAAATATTTGTCATTTACAGCGATGCTTCGGGCTAAGGGTTATGATGTGTTCTCATGCAACATGGGAAAGTCATAGCCTATGCCTCGCGACAACTCAAAGAATATGAAAGGAATTATCCTACTCATAATTTAGAGTTGGCAGCTGTCGTTTTTCGCATTAAAGATCTGGAGACACTACCTGTATGGAGAGAAAGTGGAGATCTATACGGATCATAAGAGCCTCAAATATTTCTTCAGTCAAAAGGAACTCAACATGCGGCAACGACATTGGCTTGAGCTGTTGAAAGATTACGATCATACCATTCAATACCATCCTGGAAAAGCGAACGTGGTAGCTGACGCGTTGAGTAGAAGATCATACGCGGGAACGAATGCGATACTATCAAGGCCTATTTGGTGTGATTTATAAAGGATGGAGATAGAGTTCAAGACTCCGGAGACCCATGCGATGATGTCAAGTATACGCATAGAACCAGCTTTGATTGATAAAGTTAAAGCTGCTCAAGCTACAGACCCGGAGCTGATGAATATGAGGAAGAAGATGCAAGAAGGTGCTATTCCAGAAGCAAGGATTGATGAAGAAGGAATACATCGAGTCAACTCCAAACTTTGTGTTCCTAACGATTCTGACTTGAAGTATAGAATCATGATGGAGGCACACAACACACCGTTTGCAATCCATCTTGGGAATACTAAAATGTATCGTGATCTTCGATATACATTTTGGTGGAGCAATATGAAGAGAGAGATTACGGAGTTTATCTCAAGGTGTTTAACGTGTCAACGTGTCAAGGCGGAGCATCAAGTACCAAAGGGTCCATTGCAACCACTTGAGATTCCAAAGTGAAAGTAGGAACACATTACCATGGATTTCGTTACGGGTCTTCCCAAGGTTTCTCAAAGCATAGATGCGATTTGGGATATTGTCGATAGATTAACCAAGTCTGCTCATTTCTTACTGATACGGGAGACTTATTCCCTTGAACGTCTTGCTCGTATGTACGTGAATGAGATTTTGAGATTGCATGGTATGCCAGTATCCATAGTTTCGGATCGTGACCCCAGATTTACTTCCTGATTTTGGGTCAGTTTGCAGAAAGCTATGGGCACGGACTTACGATTCAGTTCGGCATATCACCCTCAAACGGACGGACAATCAGAAAGGACTATTCAAACTTTGGAAGATCTATTAAGACTCTGTGTTCTAGACTTCAAAGGAAGTTGGGGTAAGTACTTACCATTGGTGGAATTCTCCTACAACAATGGTTATCAGGCAAGTATAGGCGTGGCTCCATTCGAAGCGTTGTATGGACGAAAGTGTCGCTCTCTAGTATGCTGGGATGAGGTGGGTGAAGCAACATTGTTGGGACCGGAGTTAGTACGTATGACTACGGAAAAAATTCAAATGATCCGGCAACGGATACAAACCGCACAAGATCGACAAAAGAGTTATGCGGAGCTTCATCGAAAGGATGTGGAATTTAATGTTGGGGACCATGTGTTATTATGTGTTGCTCCATGGAAGGGAGTAACGAGGTTTGGCAAGAGAGGAAAGCTCAATCCACGATTCATTGGTCCATTTGCGATCCTTGACCGAGTAGGAAATGTTGCCTATAGACTAGCTTTACCTCCAAGCATGTCTCGTGTTCATAATGTTTTCCACATATCCGTGTTGCGTAAATATGTGAAAGATCCAAACCACATTATTGAGTTAGAGCCGGATGAGATAGCTGAAGATTTAACGTATGAGTAGGTACCTGTCAAGATTTTGGATAGGAAGGAGCATGTCCTACGCTCGAAAATTATACCTCAAGTTAACGTTTTGTGGAGAAACCATGCTATTGAGGAAATGACCTGGGAGTTAGAATCAAAGATGAAAGCGAGGTATCCTCACCTCTTCGACACCCCAGGTACGTACGTCAATTTCGAGGACGAAATTTCATAAGGAGGGGAGGATGTAAGACCCCAAATTTTATAAATAAAGATTTAATTTTCTTTATATATTATTTTGAAATAGTAAGGGGTTGATTTAATTAATGTAGTAAGTTGTGGGTAAAATGCCCAAATATTTCAAAATGAGCGAGTGGTTATAAAATATTCATTGTTGTCGGGGAATATTTGGTTAGTCGTG
Source organism: Panax stipuleanatus (assembly GCA_020205555.1). NCBI lineage: Eukaryota > Viridiplantae > Streptophyta > Magnoliopsida > Apiales > Araliaceae > Panax > Panax stipuleanatus. The sequence continues at coordinate 117,860,336 of CM035118.1, read as the reverse complement.
GAATATTCTTGTTGTCGGGGAATATTCGTACGACGGCGCAGCCATTTATAGGCCCCACGACGGAATAACTGTCGGATATAGAAAGCGACAGAAATAATCTTTTTATAAAATAACGGCGTAGTTGTTACCGTTAGTAATGTTGAAATACCCGGTGGTTAAAATACAGTAATACGCGGTGTTGCACAGTAGCACACAGTATTGCACAGTATTTCGAATTATTGATTCTTACGTAAGAAGACACTTACTCAATTATTGTTACAATAATTACTGTTCAATATTTTATATTATTGACTCAATAATTGCTACGTTGATATTTTATATGATTGATTCAATAATGGCTACCGTTGATATTTTGTATTATTGATTCAATAATTGTCACTACACAGTATTTTACATTATCAAATCAATAATTCATATTATTTGAATAATATTATTAGATAGCATTATTGACAATGTCTATAGGAAGTTCTGTCGGGGAAAGGGGTTAGGTTAATCTAATTGCGCTCCACTAAGGAGAAATCCTTATCGGAAAGCCCCCTCTTTCCTGGGAACGACCTGGTTGTCAATATTGTAGTTCTGTAATATTATTTATGAATAATTAATTATTGATCTATATGATAAGAAAATATTTATTTTGTGGATATAAAAGAAGGAATTAGTACTGAGGTATTTTTATCAGTATTTTGGTGTGAAAAATCATTCGTTTGTGGATTTCGGCCATTTTCGGTTGGGAATTTGGAAAAACTTCCATCTACAAAGTTGTAGAGAATTAAATTTTCTATGAAAAGGACATAGAATTTATATTTTTCTGATAAAAGTGCTATTTATTATGAATTATTGAAGTTTCAAAAATAACTGTTTTTTTAAAAAATAAAATGGTGGGCCCCACTTTTGTCATTGCTTGGAAAATGCTGATCTTTTTTTGTGGGCGTATGAAAGCCGCCGGTAGCAGAAAGTCTACTTTGGCATCCTAAGCTTTTCCTATAAGTAGGGTGCTTAGTTAGAAATGAAAATCACACCAGAATCAGAAAATTTTCTCTTTATAATATCGAGCGTATTTCTTGTGAGTATTTAGATACCTTGAGTGTTGATAACAGTGCAAGTTTTCGTCCACATAATATCCGATATTCCAGTCAAAACTACTCTCCTGTTAAGGTAAGGGATGTTATTTTCGTTCGTAAACGATGTTATTCTTTTCAATATCATTATACCAAAATATTGTCATGGATTTTATTATGAAATTCTTACTTTTTTCGTCGGGGTTACTATTCACATGTACGGCATTATTCACGTATACGGCACTATTCACGAAAAAATTAAATTTTCTTCTATTTGTCCAAGTTTATTGTTAAGGTTCCTATCTTTGATTGGATCCAAGTTTTTATCTTTATTCTTGAATTTTGCTCCACAAAGTATTATTATGGAATATTCTTGAACTTGGATAAACTAAATTACGAATCCCTAATCTTTGTCCTTTATCTCATTGGATTCGTTATTTATATTATTTTTCATCATTCTCAGTCCTAAATGGTGATATAACTAAATATCTTTGGCCTGTAGAGCAAAGATGAATGATTACCTGATGAATATCTTTGGCCGTAGTGCAAATATGACAGGTGTTGAGATGAACATGACCACTGGTGATATAAATGAATATCTTTGGCCTGTAGTGCAAAGATGAATATTTGATTCGAGATGTGTATTGATTGATGTTACAGGGATAAAATATTGATGATGGACTTTTAAATCATAGAAGATAGTAGACTTCATTCTTTACTTAACTCTTCTAATGAATTGTTATTTCCGCTGCGAATATTGATCTAAAGCTTGTTGTCCATAATATTTTATCTGAATTATTGAAGACTAACGATAATTTATTTTCATTATCTTAGTCATAATATTCTTTACTGGGCTAGTTGAGCTCACCCTTTTCATCTATTGTCCTCTTTAGGAAATGAGAATGTCGCAAGAACTAGTCGGGGGACAGATTGATGGTCCGAGTTAGAGCAGTAATAGTCCTCACTATTTCTGATGAATAGTGTGATAATAATTGTAATGAGGACTTAGTTTGAATGTTAATATTTTCTACATATTTGTATTGACACTCACAGTTGTGTGGTCATATTTTGCACGACCGTGTGATATAAAAGATTGTATTTGGACTCTGTACTATGTATTTGGCGACTCAGAATGGGTTGGGTTGACTGGACCTATTCTGGGGGCATTCACAACAGTAATACATGTTGTTGCACAGTAGCACATGGTATTGCACAGTATTTTTAATTATTGATTCTTACGTAAGAAGTCACTTACTCAATAATTGTTACAGTAATTACTGTTCAATATTATATATTATTGATTCAATAATAGCTACATTGATAGTTACTGTTTAATATTTTATATTATTGATTCAATAATTGCTACATTGATATTTTACATTATTGATGCAAGAATTGTCACAGTAACCACTGCACAGTCTTTCACATTATTAAATCAATAATTGTCACACATATTATTGAAATGATAGTATTAGATAATATTATTGATAATGTCTATGAAGTTCTGTCGAGGAAAGGGGTTAGGTTATATAATTGTGCGCCAATAAAGAGAAATCTTTATCGGAAAGTCCCCTCCTTCCTGGGAACGACCTGGTTGTCAATATTGTAATTCTATAATATTAATTGTGAATAATAATTGATTGTTGATAAATTTGATTAGTAAATATTTATTCAAGTATGATATATAGGGAAGAATTTTTAGTATGAGACATTTGTTGAAAGTTGGTATTTTATCTTCTCCGATAAAATATTTATTCAAGTATATTATTATAATATTACACTATAATAGTATAATGTGATAATATAATAGTATAATTTTATATTTTAGATGATGACATTATTTTTATGATATAAAAATAAAATGAGGTGGAAGAGAAAAAAATGGAATTGGAATTCTTTTAATAATTATAAATATTTTAATATATATATATATATATATTTATATATTTATATATTATATAAACATATGTTGGTGGGATTTTTCAAAGATGTTGATTATTCAAATGTGGAGTGCTGCTTGATTTCATAGTTGGTGTGCTGAGAATGCCATCAGGGTTGCATTTGTCAATCTTGGTGTGCTAAGCATTTCCTATAAATAGGGTGCTTAGTCAGAAATGAAAATCACACCAGAATCAGAAAATTTTCTCTCTATAGTATCGAGCGTATTTCTTGTGAGTGTTTAGATATTTTGAGTGTTGATAACAGTGCAAGTTTTTCTCATCATAATATTCGATATTCCAGTCAGATCGAGTATTATACTGAGATAAAGGATATTATTTTTCTCGTGAATGATATTACTTTCTTTCAATATTCGTAAAGGATATTATTTTCTTTCATATTTCATATTATGAAAGTGATTATATTTCATTTCATATTCTCAAATTTAAACTTACTGCTGATAAGTATTGCTTCTATAATTTTTGAAATGATCATAAATTCCATGAATTTTGCGTTTCATCTAATATCATTTCACCGAAATGTTTTTATGAACTTTCTTATAAAATTTTTACCTTTTCATGTCGGGGTTATTATTTACGTATACGGCACTATTCACGTATACGGTACGTATTATTCACAAATACAGTACTATTCACAAAAAAATTAAATTTTCTTTTTCTTTGTCCAAGTTGTCTGTTATGGTTCCTATCTTTGATTGTATCCATGTTTTGATCTTCATTCTTGAATTTTGCTCCACAATTGATTATTATGGAGTATTCTTGAACTTGGATAAATTAAATTACGAGTCCCTAATCTTTGTCCTTTATCTCACTGTATTCGATCTTTAAAATATTTTTAATCATCCTCAGTCTTAAATGGTGATAATTGATGAATATCTTTGGCCTGTAGTGCAAAGATGAATGATTACTTGATGAATATCTTTAGCTTGTAGTGCAAAGATGAATGATTACCTGATGAATATCTTTGGCAGTAGTGCAAAGATGGACAGGTGTTGATATGATCATGACCACTGGTGATACAAATGAATATCTTTGACCGTAGTGCAAAGCTGAATATTTGATTTGAATGTATTGATTGATGTTACAGGGATAAAATATTGATGATGGACTTTTAAATCATAGAAGCTGGTAGACATCATTTTCTACTTAACTCTTCTAATGAATTGTTATTTTCGCTGTAGTTGTTAATCTAAAACTTGTTGTCCATAATATTTTATCTAACTTGTTGAAGACTAACGATAAATTATTCTCCATTATCTTAGTCATAATATTCTTTACTAGGCTACTTGAGCTCACCCTTTTCTTCTATTGTCCTCTTCAAGAAATGAAAATGTCGCAGGGACTAGTCGGGGGACAGAGTGATGGTCCGAGTTAGAGCAGTAGTAGTCCTCACTATTTTTATAAAATAGTGTGATAATAATTATAATGAGGACTTAGTTTGAGTGTTTATATTTTTTACATATTTGTATTAACACTCACAGTTGTGTGGTCATATTTTGCACGATCGTATGATATAAAAGATTGTATTTGGATTCTGTACCATGTATTTGGCGACTCAGAATGGGTTGAGTATTGAACCTATTTTGGGGGCATCACAGTTACCGTACAATTCAATCCTTTTACTTTACAATGTCCCAATTAAATATAAGACATGAATTTACTATCAAGTCTTATTTTATTTAATTATATGTATTTCGATTAGAAAATGCACAACTCCAAATAATAAAAATTAGAAACTCCTTTCTAATTTCATTTTGCCTTGGCCAAGGACTACTGGATTGTCATTTAACAAATCACATAAGACATATCTCTTCTTTTACTAGAAATGGCAGATTTATTATTGATCATTCATTATCTCCATATGTGACTCATTATACCCAAACATATCCTTTGATATACCCTAATGGTCTTAAGGAATAAGTCAAAGTATAATTCATTACACACAAGATACTATAATGATCTCAAGTCCAAGGATCACTTGTACTACTATCAGATTAGGAATTCCTATTGACAGGCGAGTAAAACTCCATTACGTATTCCATAGCGGGTCACGTTTAGTGAACTTATTCTCCAATAAGCACCTACATACTTGCTTTAGTGTCTCCACATAAATGATCATGAGATCAGTCATCCCCATCCAATGAGCAAGCAACATATGTACCAATCTATCCGGATTTACTAATCCTATTTTTAGTAATCCAATGATTGGGAACTATTTTAGTTTTAAGCTTTCTAAGAATTTAGATCTCATTAGCATGATCAACATCATGATTCTAAAAGCATTGCTTAAAACTATGGGTTATTTACATATTATAACAACAGCATCATATAGATAATTAAATGTCTTTAATAAATAAATACTTTTATTAATAAATAAATAAGATCGTTTACAAAGTATATATTTTATCATCATACATGATTGGCTTGTATGCATACTACTTTCAATAGAACCCCAGTGGTAAGATCATTTCAAGCTTTCACATTGTCAACACTATGTTTTTCTCCATCTGCTCGACATCACTATACCTTATAACCGTTGAGAAAATATCCCGAAAGAAATTTGAAAGTGTGGTAAAGGCCTCAACAATATTCCTCGGTAACATCTCACGAAATGCAATTGGCATCAACTTCTGCATGAATACATGACAATCGTGATTTTTAAACCTAATAATTTTCAACTGCTCAACCTTGCTACAACGAGATATGTTAGAAGCATATCCATCTAGGAGCTTCAATTCACTAAGCCATTTGTAAATGTCTTCAACCTGTAGCTTGGTAAGACAAATTGAAGCTTTTGGTTTTGAGTCGTTCGGTCGGAGCCACAATTCCCACCTAATGTTCATTTCCTCCAAGTTTTTACAGATTTTCCAAGCTCCTATTAATACTGCAAGCACAAGTATATATGCAGTTTATTGTAATTGTAGAACACTAAGCAAATGCTACTTAATTTTATTTTTTCAATAATAAACTAAGTAAATGATACTCAGTTTATGATAAATATTATTTGAATATATTATACTATTCTAACTTTATTTTATGTAGCAGTGGAACTAAGTAAGTGCTACTTAGTTTATTATATTATGTTATAATACTTTATTTTCATTTATTTTACTTTATTTATTTTATTTTATTTTTTATTATATTATATTATATTATAATATATAATTGGTATAATTTTTTTATTTTATTAAATTAAATTAATTAATTTATTATTATATTTTGTTTTATTTTATTTTATTTATGTTGTATTATTTTATTTTATTTTATATTATTTAATTTAATTTATTATTATGTTTTATTTTATTTTTTATTATATTATATATATTAATTTTTAATTTTTTTATTAAATTTATTTTATTAAATTAAATTAAATTTATTTTATTTTATTAAATTAATTTATTTTATATATTATATTATATTATATTATATATTTTTTAATTTTTTATTAAATTAATAAATTAAATTTATTTTATTTTATTCAATTTTATTTATTTTATTATTCTTTTTTTTGTATTATATTACATTATCTAATTTTTTAAATTTATTTTATTTTATTAAATGTTATTTAGTTTATTAAATTAAATTTATTTTATTTTATTCAATTTAATTTAATTTTTTCAAATATTATATTAATTTTATTATTTTATAATATATATAAACTTATATTATATTATATTATATAAATTTTGTTTATGTTATTATATTATTTTATGCTATTTAGTAATGGCAAAACTAAGTAAATGCTACGTAGTTTATTTTAATATTGAAAAACTAATTAAATAATACATAAATACATGTAGGGTCCATAAATTTTGCATTTGAATAATTTTGCTTGAAATTCCGTCAGGAATTCAATCAGAAATAGCAAGTATACCTAAACAAACACTTACTGAACATAAATCAAACACTTACTGAACATGTTATCATATAAAATATAACCTAAATTGATACATTCAGTATACATCCAGAACATTCATGCTGCAATTCATACATAACATTCATGTTGCAATTCCTTTTCACAATCAAAGCCAAACACACTAATGAACAAATCTCCTCAATATCAGATAACAAATTAAACACACTGATTATGGACATTATAACTGCCTTGGCATAAATTAAACACTAATTTGAAGGGTACATTTCATTGTTAAATAAATGAATATAGTAAACCGAAATTGAACATCTCAGCCTCAATATCAGTTTCATACCAAACCAAATTAAACCCTACATTAAATATCAAACTCAAATTGAACATTCAGCCTCAATCAGTTTTATATATAACAAACTAAATTAAACACTAAATTAAACCCCAAAATCAGTTGCATATATAGCAGCTATATAATATTCAAACCCTAACACAATTAATTGAAGATAGAAAGTGTGTACCTCAATTGATTTGAATGCCAGAGAGAGGAGATACCAACAACGATGCTGCTGATACCCACGACGTTGTCGGAAAGCTACCTTCAACCGTGACAGAGAGAGGAAGCTAGATGAACTGTGAAGACAAGGGTTGTTAGAATTATTGGATCACACACACGCACACGATTAAAGAGAATTAACACAGACAGATTTACGTGGTTCCCCAATTTGGGTACGTCCACGGGAGAGGCGTTCCTTTTTCCTTTCAATGAATGAATTGATTACATAGAGTTATACAATAGGTATTATTTATACCCAATAACCTTATTCCAACCCTACTACATATTATGGCCTAAATCCCTATAATATCCCTTTCTACTTAAATAAGAACCCGACTAAAATCCAAGTCGTACAAGGAAGCTGCTCGCATCTGCCCCCCCCCCCCCCCCCCCCCGCCCCTGCGGGGTCTTCATGCCTTCCCGCCCCGCCCCAGCGGGGCTGGTCACTGTCCGGCCAAGCCTCCTCCCGCCCCGGTGGGTCTTTAACCCTTCCAAACCCCGCCCCAGCAGGGAACATGCTTGGTTCATGAGTCACAAGTCCAACAAACTTCACCTTAACGAATAACCTCGCCCATTCAGAAGTTAAGTCACTTATTCTAACCAACCCGGGGGGGGGGGGGTTTCCTCCTACTAACATTCGGAGACATTAATCAAGTCCAAGCAATGCTTGAACTTGTCCGCGGTCACAGTCTTTGTCAACATATCAGCTGCATGTTCAGAAGTGTACACCTTTTCCAATATCACATCACCCATAGCAATTAATTCTCTCACCTTATGATACGTTACATTAATATGCTTGGTCCTTGCGTGATATACCTGATGTTTTGCCAAATAAATGGCACTCTGACTATTGCAATACAACTGTACTCCACCTTGATCTATGCCCAGCTCTATCACAAAACCCTTTAACCACAACGCTTCTTTCCCAGCCTCAGCCAAAGCCATATACTCAGATTCAATAGTCGATAGAGCTACTAGAGATTGAACCATGGATCTCCAACAAATCGGTCCACCTACTAAAGTGAACATATACCCTGTTGTAGACCTCAAGTCATCTAACCTTCCAGCATAATTTACATCTATATACCCCACTACTAATATCCGATCTTGCCTTAAAAATATAATTCCATTATCTGCAGTACCCTTCAGATATCTGAATATCCACTTTACCGCTTTCCAGTGTTCTCTTCCTGGATTTCCCATAAACTTACTCACTGTGCTGACTGCATGTGCCAAATTTGGTCTTGTACATACCATCGCATACATCAAACAACCAACTGCACTCGCATAAAGCACCTTTGACATATCCTGAATCTACTTCAGTCTTTTTCGGACACTGTGCTGTAGACAACCTGAAATGACTCGCCAATGAAGTGCTGACCTGTTTAGCATTAGCCATACTAAACCTCTCCAACACTTTCCTCACATAGGTCTTTTGGGACAACCACAGTTTCCCCGCTGACCTATCCCTGCGAATCTCCATTCCAAGTATTTTCTTCGCAGCACCCAAATCCTTCATATCAAACTCCTTTCCCAATAAGGCCTTCAACCTGTTGACTTCACCAATACTTTTCGCAGCAATAAGCATATCATCCACATAATGTAAAAGAAAAATATGGGAATCATCCTCAAGACTCTTAACATAAACGCAACAATCATACTCACACCTTGTGAACCCAATCTAGATCATAAAAGAATCAAACTTCTTATACCATTGTCTTGGAGACTGCTTCAGCCCATATAAAGATTTCTTCAACCTGCAAAATATGTGCTCAGTCTCCGGCTGCTTGAACCCCTAAGGCTGCTCCATGTATATAACCTCCTCCAAATCACCATGAAGAAAGGCTGTCTTCACATCGAGCTGCTTTAACTCTAGATCATAGCTTGCCACCAATGCCAATATAATCCTGATTGAAGTATGTCTCACTACCGGAGAAAATACTTCATCGTAGTCAATCCCCTTCCTCTGTGAATATCCCTTTGCTACTAACCGAGCCTTGAACCTTTCCTTTTCCTTTTCTGATTACAGCTTCCGTTTTCTCGTATACCCACTTACACCCCACTGGTTTCATTCCCTTACGCAATATTTTCAATTCCCAAGTCTTGTTCTTATTTAAAGATTCTATAACCTCCATCATGGCTTCCATCCATCTGTCCCTTTTAGGGCTAGTAATAGACTCCTGAAAAGTAGACGGATCCCCACTAGTGGTAGAGAGTGCATATACAACTATATCATTAAACATGTAGCTCTCCGGTGGTTTGATAGTGCGTCTGGGTCTTCTTGCAGCTAGGCTCTCCTGCTGTTGCTGATCAACCTATTTTTCTAGCAGTGGATTGCTACTGTCACAACTTTCCAGCTCAACCTGTATGTCCTGCTGCTGTTTGTTGGTGTCTTCCCCAGCTACATTTTTTTGAACTTCTTAATGTGCCTTAACCATAGAAGCTTCGTCAAAAACTGCATCCCTACTGATCATCACCTTTTTTGCTTTCGGATCCCAAAACTTGTACCCTTTCACACCTTTCTTATACCCAAGAAAGATACACTGTTTGGACTTCGGATCAAGCTTAGACCTCTTATCACCGGGAACATGAACATAGGCTGGACACCCAAAGATCTTCATACCAAAATAATCTACCTCTTTGCCTGTCCACACCTCTTGTGCTACCTTACTATCCAGAGCAATACTCGGCGACCGGTTTATAATGTAAACTGCTATACTCACTGCTTCTGCCCAGAAATATTTTGAAAGCCTGGCATTCAACCTGATGTACCGTGCCCTCTCTGCTATAGTTCTGTTCATCATTTCTGCCACCCCATTCTGTTGTGGTGTCTTTCTAACAGTCCAGTGCCTCTGAATCCTATGCTCCTCACAAAACTTCACAAACGGCTCATACTTGTATTCTGTTCCATTATCTGATCTGAGACACTTTAATTTCTTCCCTGTTTGGTTTTCCACTTCAGCTTTCCACACCTTGAATTTCTCAAAAACTTCAGACTTGTGTCGCATAAAATACACCCAAACCTTCCTCGAATAATCATCGATAAAAGTCAAGAAATATAGTGATCCTGCTTTTGAAGCTACCCTCACTGGTCCCCAAACATCAGTATGAACATAATCAAGTATTCCTTTAGTTTTGTTCGCCGCACGCCTAAAAGACACCTTACATTGTTTACCCAGAACACAAAACTTGCATAAATCAAGCTTGCACGATTTCACCCCTTTCAACAGATTTCTTCTATGTAATTCCAGCATCCTACGTTCCCCCATATGCCCCAACCGCATATGCCATAACGAAGTATCATCAGTATCATCAGCTGTAGTGGCTGCAACTCCACCTACAACTACAACTGTGCTCCCTATCAAACGATAGATATTTCCATTAACCTTCGAACCCTTCATGATCACTAGTGCACCCTAAGTCACTCTCATGGCTCCACCACCTATTTTATACTCACAGTCATTAGAGTCTAAGGTTCCAAATGAAACTAGATTCTTCCTTAAACCTGGTATGTGCCTCACCTCAGCCAGAGTTCTCACGACACCATCAAACATCTTGATCTTTACTGTGCCAATTCCAATGATATTGCACGAAGCATCGTTACCCATCAAAACGGTACCACAGTCCACAGATTTGTATGTGTCAAACCACCCCCTGTTAGATGACATGTGAAACGAACATGCTGAATCCAAAATCCAAGAGTCTGCCACGTTTGAGTTTGTTAAAAATGACAATATATCTCCATCATCCGATATCTCTTCCACAACGTTTGCCGATTTTGTTGATTCTGTCTTCTTCCCTATCTTCGTTCCATTATCCTTATTCTTCGGACAGTCTCTTTTGAAGTGACCTGTCTCGTGACACCTATAATATTTATATTCCCTATGCCTAGGGGTCTTTCCTCTTGACTTTGATTTCCCATGCGTTCCTGATTTTTCCCTTTCCGATTTTCTGCCACGTTGCTCTCCCCCTTTTACCATCAGCCCTTCACCCGAAACACCCTCGGTCTGAAGCCTTCGCTGATTAAACATCAAAAGAGCAGATGTGACTTCTTCCAATTTCAAAGTCTCTTTCCCCCATAGCAGAGTTGTAACAAGATTCTCCATGGAACCCAGCAAGGAACATAATAACATCAACGCTTGGTCTTCCTCTTCAAACTTCACCTCAATCCTTATTAAATCACTAATAATCTGAATTGAACGTGTGAATATGTTGAATAAGTTTTGAACCTTCACTCATCTTTAACCTAAACAACTTCTGCTTCAGAAACAGCTTGTTTGCTAGAGACTTGAACATATACCTGGATTCCAGTTTACTCCATACTCCCAATGGCGATTCATCAACGATCACGTGGTACATAACCTCATCTACAAGACACAGATGAATTGTAGTCACTGCCTTCGCTTCGAGTTCCTCCCAGTTTTTTGATGTCATAGCCTCTGGTTTCTTCTTCAATGCCTTTACCAATCCCTACTGCACCAACAAATCTTTTACCCTCTGTTGCCATAACCTGAAATTCCCTGTTCCGTCAAACTTCATCACGTCGAACTTTGAAACAGACGAACTTGATGCCATCGTTCTTCATGTTCAATCCAAACGATCTAACAGATCTAACCTAGCTTTGATACCAATTTGTTAGAATTATTGGATCACACACACGCACACGATTAAAGAGAATTAACACAGACAGATTTACGTGGTTTTCCAATTTGGGTACGTCCATGGGAGAGGCGTTCCTTTTTCCTTTCAATGAATGAATTGATTATATAGAGTTATACAATAGGTATTATTTATACCCAATAATCCTATTCCAACCCTACTACATATTATGGCCTAAATCCCCATAATATCCCTTCTTACTTGAATAGGAACCCGAATAAAATCCAAGTCGTACAAGGAAGCCGCTCGCATCCACCCCCCCGCCCCAGCGGGGTCTTTATGCCTTGCCGCCCCGCCCCAGCGGGGCTGGTCACTGTCCAACCAAGCCTCCTCCTGCCCTAGGGGTCTTTAACCCTTTCAAACCCTGCCCCAGCAGGGAACATGCTTGGTTCATGAGTCACAAGTCCAACAAGGGTTTACCCTAATCGATCTATATATATACTGTGTGAGAGAGAAGACATTGCAGGCGAGGGAGCGACGGAGGGAGGAGGTGCTGGATA